>JAUZND010020040.1:0-25823 GCA_034780555.1 Coelogynopora nodosa | reverse complement strand
CTTTTCTAGCTGGACCGGTTGGAGAAGTCTTTTTACTCCTTCTATGTGTGCACGGCGGTGCGCAAGTTCTTCTTCTTCCTGGATCCACTGCGCACAGGGCGAGTAAAGATCGCCGATATTCTAGCCTGCTCTTTTCTGGACGACTTGCTGGAGCTGCGAGATGAGGAGTTGACCGAGGTCCAGCAGGAGAGTAACTGGTTTAGCGCGCCCTCTGCTCTCCGCGTCTACGGGACCTATCTTCACCTGGACCGTGATCAGAATGGGATGCTGAGCAAGCAAGAGCTCGCCAAGTGGGTTTCTCCAAATTAGAATTTTAATCCGTTGTGCTGGGATTCTATAGTTATATTTTATCACGGAATAAGAAGGGAGTTAATTAAGACTGTACAATTTATTAATTTTAATTTTGAAAAATATTTCAGCTTTTAGTCTTTAAAAACCTAGATAATTCTGTTCAAAATACTCATATAAGATTTAGAAATCTATTACGAAGATTATTTATTTTAAAGTTATATTTTATAATGTTAATCAAAAAAATGTATATATTAGACAATTTAAATGAAGTTTATTTTCACATTCATTTGATTTTTTGTTGTTCAAAATTCCCAATTTCTTTACTGTGTTCACATATAATACATACTTAAAAAGTATTCAAATCTTCATAAAGGTTCAATTGGTATAATTTAATATAACTAAATTAGTAATAAAATTTATTTTTTCAAATAATGAAACACTAAATATCGATTAATAAATGTTGCAAAAAACTATTTTATGATAAAAGTGCTTGTTATCGCGCAAAATGTAATTGTAATGAAATTATAACATTTAGTGACTTTATACAAATAGTGCCGTCATTGGCTTTAAACCACGTGACTAATGTTTTTCACATTTTTGTGAATATTGAAAACTTTAATAGGTCAATGTGTTAAAATAATTAAAAATTAATAAGTGGAGTCATTTTAAAATGGGAACCGAATTTCAGTTTACTAATAAATGTTAGTAATAAATTTATTTTTGTGAAATTATGTAATATCCATGTACTAGTCACTGACCATCTATATATTTTATATATTTTGAGCAAATCCCAAATGTTACACTAATAAACTTAATTATCCTATCTTTAAAAGTGAACCTATTTTTCTAATTATTACATTATCCAAATTTTGTTAAGCCTATATAATATACTTAAAATAATATTTATGAATTAATGTTCATTTTATAAGATTACTATATCTCACTCCCATGCACACGTTAACTGCACTTTCACTTACCCACTTTCCTTTTTTTGGTGTGTTTAGATACGCAACTGGTACTCTTACGCAAGTGTTTTTGGATCGTGTATTCCAGGAGTGTCTCACTTACGACGGGGAAATGGTTTGTTTAATATGTCGTCTTGGATATTTATAATTTAATGGATTTTGCTTTGAGTTGTTAAACTATTAGTGAAAAACTATTATGTACTACTTTTAATTATTTTTGTCTAAATTTACACCAAATGCTTTAGCATTCTTATTAGTTCAGGTTCTGCAACGTACGTTTCGGTTTAGTGTAAACCTTTTTCAAGCAGATTACAAAAACATTAAGTAATAAACACAACATTACTATAATTATGATTATTTGTAATTTATTACAATTTTTAAAATGTAAAATTCAAGCAATATGAATAATAGATAGATAATTTCAATGTTTAAATTTCAATGTGTTAAAGACTTGGGATATAATCCTTTTGAATATTTTACCAATTCTAAATTTCGCCAAAGATATCGTTTTTTAAAATACACTTCTATTTTTATATGTAATTTTTTTGAGAAATGATATTGCACGTCCTACAAAGCGTAATGTAGCACTTTCTGTGGAGTACCAAGTGTTACTTGCTCTGAGATTGTATGCAACCGGTACGTTTCAATCCGCAGTTGGGGACATGTGTGGTATAAGTCAACCAGCGGCATGAAACGCGCAAAGATATAAAAGTGGAAAACGTTTCTTCTCAGTAAATGTTCAAGAATGTTGTGTTACTAATTATGTCATCCGGAGCATTGTCGTGCGCTGGCCTTCTTATTTTCAATAATTCTTACATGTTGGCTAACCAACTCAATAAGAAATGATTTCTCTTCACATCCCCAATTCTCGGTTCTATTTTTAATTGAAATAATTCAATTAGTTAATAAAATAATTCTAAATAATGTTATATTCTAGACAGGTACAAACGTTTGTATAGCAATATACAGCTGCTTTATTTTTCAATATAAAACACTTAACAGACTACTAACATATTTTCCCATTATGAAATTGACCAATCATATTAGCTGAAATAGTCAACAAGGCGATCAGCTGATATGATTGGCATCATAATGACATATTAGTGAATGCTATCTAATATTTGTTGCGAAAATACGTTACTAACTAATTATTTGCTCACTTAGCCAATTAGTTAATGAGTCTATTAAGTTAATAACGCTTTGATAATATGGGCCTAAAATAGGCACGCTTATAATATCATAGAATTTAATTGTTTGTCCCAACGTGTGCAGTACTTAAGTAGACCTAAAACCGTCAGCGTGCATAATTATCTGTCTCATAATACAACACAAAAGTGTACGAAAAAGTTATTAAGATCCTTTATAAGTACATACTATGTCACCACCAATACCATGTGTACTGAACGTTTACTTTTTCTAAATATTGATTTTTTTAAATGCAAAAATGAAAGATATAATTTCAAAATGCTATTTCAAACGCTATGTCCAGGTTTAACCTGGCAGTCTTCCTTGAACCGTTTTTCCCAACTTCAAAATTCCCGTTCCACTCACACAGGACTACAAAACCTACCTGGACTTCGTGTTGGCTCTGGAGAACAAGCGGGAGCCCCAGTCGCTCCAGTACCTGTTCCGCATTCTGGATGTAGAGTGCAACGGCGCGCTGACCCCCTGGACCTTCAACTACTTCTTCCGCGCCATCCAGGAGCGCATGCGAGAGCAGGGCATCGAGCCGCCACCCTTCCGAGACGTCCAGGACGAGATCTTCGACATGGTCAAGCCAAAGAATCCGAGCCGGATCACACTGGACGATCTGATCTCTTGGTAATGATTGAGATCTGTAGTTGTAATGCGCATTTATTTTGTTGCTATAATTATGCTGAACACTTCGGCCATGTCGGGTCGGCCGGATGCATAGCATAATTAAAGTTTTAGTATTTACACAAGTACAGTTTACATAAATAAATAAGTAGAATTTGTAATATTTCCATGATATTAACTTAGAATTTGTTCTATTTTGTGAAACATATTATAATGATTTTTCCGGTTAAAAATACATAACTTTGCGATTAAATTTATTTTCCCTAACTAAATCAATTACCCTACTTATAATTACTTATCAATTCTGCATGTTTGTTTGGATAATTGATTTTATATTCTAGATAATATATTGTTATTTGAATATTGATTCATATTATATACGCTAAAAACACGTGTACTACTTGAAAGTAGTATATTCTATTTTTATTAATAACATCTTTATTACATGAATTGCAGAACATGTGGTTAACATGAATTTTATGTAATCAAGATTTATGTATATACTTATATAATCAAATTTTATTATATACAAATTATATATTAAGATATATGTATATAGCTGCTCGTCGATATATAACTCATTTTAATAAAAGTCATGAAAATCAGATAGTATTGTCATTTTAAGGGTAATACAATAGTATTAATGTGTCTCTGTATATCTGGCGAAGTGGTACACATACGAAGCAAAAATTGCTAGGATTAACACCTATTTTATCAATTCATCAATAGTCGTTGTAAACTATATTATAATACGACTATCATTGAATACTTGTTTCGATTTGCAGTGGTCAAGGTGACACCGTGGTCAGCATTCTCATTGATCTCAATGGTTTCTGGACCTATGAGAACCGGGAAGTCCTGGTGGCAGAGACACCGGAAGAAGCTGAACTGTGATTGGATGGCCAATCAACTCTGAGATATAAAAGATCTGACTCATTAATTTTATTTATTTCAAACTGTGCATAGAGTACATCTTCAAAGTTCATTCAGTGATCTTGTTTAGAATAATTTTATATTGTTTTATAGCGTGATGTTATAGTGTTAACTAGAGATAATATTATGGCTGTTATTTTTATGATATTATGTATAGAAAAACCGGATACTTTTATATTATATATTGTAGACATGTGTATATATATAAACTAGTTTTACCGTCTCTCAATTTGAATTATTTTCCTACGACTTAAATACAATATTCTTATGCATACATTTTCTTTTTATTTACTTAATTATTACGATAGTTCGTTCCATTGTTTTCACTACTGAGTTCAAAAAGATTAAATTCTGTTTCATATTATTTTTAATTGTGATATAATTTTCTAAATTTCTGTTTACTATAATAGTCGTATATTTCTAACGACAATCATTTAATTGTAAAGAATAAATTTTTAATTCAAATTTTTGTTATTATTATTAATTTGTTTTTATTTATCTCTAATATATAACACTTTTTAATATTGCACTTTAAAGAAATTGGTCATTAATTAGTATCTAATTTTATCTGATATATTAGTTTACCCATTTTATTATACAAAAATGTATAATAATTTCACAATATCCGTAAGTGTGTGACCATACTATAGTATCCAGGAAAAAAACAACTGTATAATATTACGTATCAATATATTATTGTTAATAAGTTGTGTCACACAAAATAAGATTGCAATTTTTTTAATACTGTATTAAATTTAAATATATTTAGTGTATTAAAAAATAATATATACAAACACTCTTTCTTGATATATAAGCTTTAGCATACATTTCTTAGTGACATAAATAAACATAAATTTTGATATTATCTGTGTTATGAATAATTAAATAATCTCCTTTTATGAAAATTCACACCATATTAAATGTATCATTTTGAAATTGCGTTTGACTGGTCGTACATTTGAAATTATTATAATATTGGGACAAAAAGTGTAATCAGAATTGTATTTATCGTTTTATCATCTCTCTGTGTTCAAAAATAAATAACTAACTTATTATATGTGATTTGGTCTACTTATTACTGCAGTGGAATATATGTACATATCTCATATTATGAATTAGTTTGTTATTAATAAAATAGTCTCATTACTTATTCCAACGATCTCACAAACAAGCTTTTAGCTAACCGTTTCGGGATTGTTGAATTATGATTCGGGTCATATATTTCTTAATTTGGACTATTTTTAGATTTCCGCCTGAATGACTAATGATGCAAGTCCTGCACCTGAGCCGGTACGAGCTATCAATGGATTTGTAGTTTACCTTGTGGCTTGGGCTTCATTTGGTATGTGAATATATCATTTTATCTTTAACTCTCACTAGACTAATGTAAATGTCTGCTGATGAACTTTGGACTAAGGGAATAATATTTTCTTCTACTAATAAAATTGTACACAGGACACGCACATGGCACATTATTTGTGTAAATTTACAAATATTAAAAAAAATAATCTGTATATTGAAATTTATTTATGATTTAAATTATCAACTATACAGCTCTATTTTTTAAAATTTATTGATTGAAAATATAATAATTCGTAATTTATTTTATAAAATATGTGTGTCACATACATTTAAAAAGATAATTATATACTATTACTACTATAATTTACGTTAAATATCTTTTCATGTAAATACATTTGGCCTATGTCGTTTACCATTGTTCCTAAAATATTATTTTATTCGTTTTCTCTACAAAATGTGTTTCAGGTGGTAGGCTACATATTTTTGTGCACTAATTCTTTTACTAAATTTACACGAATGTTATCATTTAATATTTTAGTGATATACGTCATCTGGGCATTTATTCCGCATACCTGGCTGCATGGCATTGGTATCACTTATCTTCCACACAGGTAAACTATAAAATTGTATTTTAATATTCTCAGTATATTTCCATAGTTCTCACATTATGCACAAAATTTGTGTTCCAGATATTGGGCAATAGCTACTCCCTTTCTTGGATATGGTCTTACTCTTCTTGGTTTTTTCATTTTCCACGCGTTTAATTGGAAATTAGTTTTGCCAAGAGAATCTCCTCATAATCTGGTTGGTGCGTAATCTGGTCTATAACACTGGTCAACAGCCAAAAAAGCTTTCTGAAAACTAATAAGGGAATATGGTATTTTCGAATACGCTGATTTAGTATATATTGAAACCTTTGAATTTGGAAAATGTTTTAATGAATGTACTTTGATATCATAATAAAATCATATTAGGTATACATATATCATTAGTTGTATTCTAATTTGTTCCAATGTAGCTGTCTCACCCATCTATTAACTATAATCCATATACACACTTGAATTCATCGTACATTGAAACTGCAATATTGAAACATCATTAAGCAAGCACTTGATTACGTTGTTAATACAATGTATTATTAAATCTATATTACATATCTCTGTACTATCACTATTGAGGTTTCTTTCAAATAGGCGGAATTTGATGATGATCAAAATTCATAAGTAAACATTGTGTTTGAAGACTCAAATTCACAGTGTTTGGAGAAAAAATACAGTTTGTGAAATACGAAGACATTGAATCCATAAATTATTATTTTCAAGATATTATTGAAGGTACAATCAAGCTTCAATTTCCTAAACTGCAGCTGCCGTATTCATAATTGGAGTACTTACCGAACTGATAACTATACTGATGACACGTTCGGAAGAAGATGTATATCAAACTAACAGTGATGCAGATACTATGATAGCTGAGCAAATATTTATAATCTCTTCTACTAGACATATATAGGATTGTGGTTGTGTCAGATGATATTAATGTTCATATTTTACTCATTCTTAACTATGATAGAAACATTCTGATTCGGTCATCAACCCTGAGAACTGGGGATGGAAGTCTAAATATATAAAGTTCTTTCCTATCCTGACAAACATGTAACCATAACCTCCAGAATTGATAATTGTTATTTGGTCCAAATGCTCATGTAAGAAATAATTAACTGAAGTGTGTGAATTTTGTGATTTTGTGAAAATCTAAACCTTTCTAAATGTTATGAAAATAATTGTGTTACTGTTAAGATTTACAGAAACATCTTTGATTGTTCAATGTACAAATCAATGTTATATTCTCTATTTTTTATATAGATATTTGTTTTAGTTTAGCTTTTTTAGGGGAGTACTGAAGTATAACATATCTCAATTAAAAAATGCAAAAAAAATTATGTAAATTGACGTTTATACCTTTAATTTACTTTATGGTGGTTAATCTATTTTGATTTGACATCACATATTATAGCATGTAGTCAAATAATTTTAGAAGTATTTTTTCTGAAATATTGATTTTTAAAATTTAGCCTTAAATTTTACCGAAAGAGAATATTTGCAGATTTTTTAAATATAAAGGATTCATTTAAAAAAATGTGCCGCGAATACTACAAATAGTTATAAACAACTTCCTTGGGTATCAAAAAGTATCAAATTATAAGGAAATTGTTAATGAGATGCTGAAATCCTTCGTAAGACTTCTTTGTCATATGAGTATTTTTTATATGAGTAATTTTTTGTATTTCTCATTTACCCTTTATTTGAGATTTAGTTTTTTTAAATCTTTCATGGCCATCACATTTTGATTTATATGGCGCATAAAGGGCTCCTTAAATATACAATGTGTGTATAAATACTTAATAATGTAGTTCAATTTTTTTATCATAATTAATCTTTATTTATAATACTAAAATTTAATACGTGATAAAGTATGTGAAATTATCTCTCAAAACAAAATTAATTAACGGAAAATCGTTACGTGACGCTAAAAATATATATATTGTTTTTGTAATCAGCGTATGCGAAAATATTTTCATCAACTATTGGTTTTCAAAAGTTTTCATTTTCATATCTATATATACTTCTGCATATAATTAGTTATGCTAAACAACAGTCTTGTTCTATTCTATTTTTATGCTTTTATTCTATTATAATATATCTAAATAATAATAACGACTTTAATTCAATATTTACTGCTAAAATGTATTGTGTGTTGATTCAGATCAACTATATCAATTTATATAACCATATCTTCAATAATACCCATTCATAACCCACTCGATTATGTGGGGAAGGAACTAGGGTTTGTTATATTTTTATTTCAAAATTCATAGCGTAATTACTGCCATTATAATAGATTCCACGTACGATTCAAATCATAATAAAAAATTATAGAGTCCAATCTATTTGTTTCTTTATCAGAAGAAAGTTTATTTCCAAAACATCAGAAGTTATTCTATCTAGTACAACCATGGAAATAAAGTGGTTTCGAGAAGGTACTATAAGTAATTTATATATAATATGTATATGTTTTCACAATTATCTGTAAATAGGTAGTATGTGTATTATTAATTTAATAATATTTGCAACGATAAATTAGGGTTTTAAGTATAAGTTTGAAAATAGAAAATATTCTTAAAACCTCAAATAATCATTTAAAATAAAACAAAATATGTATCGGATCAATTTTCTTATTTGGTAAGCACCTGTAACACTTAAATAACACAAAGTATCAATCAACAAAGGTTAATACTACTCCTGTACATTGTGAATTACTTGTTCAAACGTGTATTTCATACTTATAAAGGAGTATCTAATCTACATCGTTATACAGTTGTCAAAGTCGGACACTTTTTTGTATTGTGCTTTGTACATTATTTGTAAGTATTTTCATATTTTCATATTAACATTTTATTATTAAGCTTGAAACTTGGCACAATTGCAGTGTGGGGTAGGGGTTGTTTAAAAAAACTAACTGTACTGGGTTATTTGAATTTTTAAGTATTTTGGTCTAAATTTTTCAGCTGTGCAGCATTACTGGAATTATTGCGGGTATTTGTATAGTATTATGTGTATATCATGTGTCTCTTTTTCAGATGCTCATTCACATCTTTATGAACCAGAACAATGCCTCGATGATGATTCCATACCTCCTATTGCTGATCTAAATCTTTCTCAAATCAACCAGCAGTTGTATTGTAGTGATTTAAAACTAAGTTAAACGGAATGTTTATGATCATCTCGGCTATGTATAGTTATATAAATATATATTTATGTATGTATATTTCTTAAACATTTAGTTTATTATTGATTTTAACTTGTTTTTCTATCAGCATGTATTATTATAAAGCCGCTAATTTATAATAAATTTGTTATACTTTTCCTTATAACGTGTCAGCTTTTATGTATTTTTATAAAGTAGAATAATTGGAAATGCAATATTTTATTTATTATTTAGTCATACATATATTTTTCAGAATACAGCTTTTGATTTTTTTATGTATTACATAATTTTTAACAGGTCGGCCCATATATTATCTTTGAGCATTTCATAAAATTTTTTTAGAAACACTTTATTCCGTTTAAATTTGGTAGGATATCCTTTATATATGATATTTTTTTGCAATAGCATATATTAATCCTGTCACAATAGAGATTGTTCCTCAAATTTCTGAAGCTTCCTCAAATTCCTCTTATTTGATCAAAAAAGCTGAAATTCCTAATTTTTTTCAAATTTGACCAAAAAAGCTAAAATTCCTCAAATTTGACCATAAAGGTGAAATTCCTCAAATTTCTTCGTATGATATTACACGTGCTATATAGCCATATCGTAAAGTTTTTCGGCTCGCTTTGCTCGCATACAATATTTTTTTCTACTAATAGTTGATTTTTAGGATAGCATAATTTTTTTCATATTTAAAAAAAAGGGGGAGAATCAGGAATTTTTGCTATTTTCTACGGTCTATTAATACACTTTTCACATAAGTACTGTGACATATTTACTCTTTCTATAGTTGATACACAGCTGTCTCATAATTTTTAGAGGATTTATCATACTCAACACAATATGGCATTGTGTTTATATATATATATAGCCTGAGTTTAAGTCCTGGGTTAGGCAAAGCTCTGTCTCGAAATTAATTAATTTTTTTTGTAAGCCGTGTTAGGTCCTATTATCGTTTGATTACTACTAGTACTCAATTTTTTTGGATAAATCAATAGGATTTTTTTTACTAAAATGAATTTTACGAAAAAATGATTCCTCAAATTTCATTTTAAAATTCCTCCAATTTTTTGAGAGCCTATAGTAATCACAGGCCTGTTCTGGTTGAAGACCCAATTGCATCAAGTATTTATTGATCAGTATGAATAAAGCAGACATCAGACACGTGCACAGGCTAAGAAATCAAACAGAAAGCATCACTAAGATACTATAGGCATGCCTCAGACGTTTACAAAGGAAGTGTACAGTTTGATAAAAACTGTAGAAGACATGGGTAACCCCTTCATGGAAGATTCAACCGACCTTTTATCTCTGAACCAAACATATCATGGATGCTACTGTGGTACGAGCTGTAAAAGAGGTACATGAAATAAAGGAAAATGTTTTCCAAGACTTTGTTAATGATCATTTTACTGAGAAAACAAAAAGTTAGTGTGACACTGTTTAAAATAACCTTACTCTCATGAATGATACCAAGGTAATGAAGCTCACAAGCTTATAAGGTGACAAAACGGGGATATTTTGTCAAGAATATTTATTGCGAGCTAATCCGTTTAATCCACCTGCAGCTTGTCTAGCATGGATGGACAACTTCACTCTATACTCAGAAATCAAACCTAATTTTTATATTAGAAAAGAAAGTAGACTTTGTTGCTGATGACAATAACTCAACCGCTTTTGTATTGGATGGCGCAGCTATTGTTCAAATGCTCCAGCCAAAACATAGTCAAACATTCAAAGTATATATTCATAAATATAAATTTATGTAAATATATCCTTTAGCATATTCGTGGGTTGCCTGAGCAAACTTTTGAGAGACAAAGAAGTCTCTACATCTTGTTTTTGATGTGTACAAAGATGATCGAGTCAGCTTTGAAAGTCTTAGCAAGCAAGCAAGAGATAAAAATGTATCGATCCGAAAAGTGGACACTTATAATGTGGGAGTTATTGTAGCATCTGCATTCAGTAAATTTGGACTTACAAAGTTGTACATAGTATTTGACACAAGAATAAACAGAAAAGTAATTCCTATTCATGACATTGTACGCGTATTAAATATTGAAAAAGCTAAGTGATTAATTTTTAATGCTTTTATATAGGATGACAATATATAAGCTTTTGTTTCAAAAGGAAAAAAGTCAGCTTGGAGAGTGCATCCAGAGATTACAGAAGCATGTATGAGATGTTCAAACCAACAATTTAAAAAACTATAGAAGACGTTTTTTGGGAAATGGACAGATTTGTAGTAATAATGTACGATTAAACAAGTGAATGTTCAGGAGTCAATAAGGCCCATAAAGATAATAATAAAAATAATTGTATATTTTTAAACAAACAAGCATGAATAAGTACCATAATGAGAAGCAAGGTACGTATTCTATACTAGATTAGTAAGCTAGTATAGAATAGACAGTTAAGTGATAATAGTATTGTTATTTTGAATGGTATTGTAAGGGAAGAAAGGAGTTCCTGTATTTTGTCGAGTGGGAAGGGGGCTGAATGAAGCAGTCGGGGCGGTGAGTCGAGCTTATTATAATGAAATATTAATATATTATAAAGATATGTTTGTATAACAAAGGCAAAACCAATTAACATAAGTTTCCACCTACAGCAGATGTATATCAAGCAGATGTATTAAGAAGGACATATTGTGTGGGGTCAGTGTATCACAAGACAACCAGAATACCCTGACCCATGTGCGTAAGGTTGACAAAAACGTACTTCTACAGGATATGAACCGAAATGGGTGACATTACCCAAGGCATCAGATGCATGCAGATAATTAATTAAATGTGTGTGCATGAAAGGAAGCAAGAAACACTGCAAATATAAAAAGGCAGGATTACCCTGTATATCTCTATGTGGCTACCAAGTCTCTTGTGATTGTCTGATTTTGTATTTTACTATTGTGTGGGTGAATGAAAGGATGCAAGATGAACTGCAAATCTCTTCAATATCCTCTTCTGATTGACTGATTTTAAATTTTACCATGTTAATTATTCACCATTGTTGCTTTAGATCTATAATAATCATGCGTTCAGTATGACATTGATTAGTAGGCCTACTACATCATGTAATTTGTTATAATTTGCTAAATATATGGCTTTGTATCAATGAACACGTGTTTGATTACTCATTACAATTTACTTATCATCTTTTCATCATAATTTACTAACACCCCATTTCTCAGATTTAATTCCCATTTCTGAGTATTCACGTCATAAATTTAGATACAATAATCAATAAAAAATGCTTTTATTAAAAGTTCAACTAATTGTTTAGCAGCAATGAAAAAATAGCAAATATATTCATGAATCAATCATTCTGTGCAAAGAAATAGATAATGTAACTACTATATTCGCAATCAACAAGGAAAAAAAGGTAATGGCCGGTCTAATTAAGGAAGCTTTGTGCCAAGTTTCATGGTTTATACCTTTTTTGCACACTCCTTTAAAAGGCTTATAGGGTCCACTATTAATATAGGTCTATCATTTAGACAGATTTTGTTGTCTAATCTATAATATACAGTATCTGAGCAAATGTTTGAAAATTCGGAAAAGGCATTTACGGGCCTTATTTACACTCTACTATAATATAGATATAATTAACATACATCATTTATAATTATATTATTTTAAAATGTCATCATTGTTGCAGCTTTTTTGGGTACTAAAAAATAAAACATTTTTGTACATTGTTTTTCTAATATTTTTTGTTTGAAAATCTTTTTGAAAATAAATTATTAAATAATATGAAAAATTAATTCTATTGACTGCTGTTATGTTGCGTCATCAAAACTTTGTTTTTATTCTTTTCTAATTTACTAATTAAGTCTACTCTGGCTAAACCGGAATTTTGACGATACCAGACTGATTTTCAATCCACAACTTTTATTCCAAATTCTTTACATGTAATGTATACAATATTGGATAAACGGGAATCGCCTAAACTGGATTGCGGACGATTTTTTATGTCGAATATATATGTGTTAATTTACTATGTATTTTCCGTTGTCTAACCCGGGTTGTCAACCCGACAATTGGAATTAAAGAGCAATGATAAAAAACACTTTATATTGACACTCCATGCAATATAATAGGCAATCCATAACAACTAAATGGTCAGTGCCTATCTGTCAAATATACACAATTATTGATCAATTTTTTAATTTTGCCTAAACAGGAAATCGGTTAAACCGGAAATTTTTTGTAGGTGAAAATTCACATATATAACCAATCGGAAATAATTAGATAATCTAAAACGAAAAGGGCACGGCAGAGACCATGTAAAAATAAAAATAATTTTTTGTTCACAAGAACGTTTAATATTAATGTTTTTAATAATTATACGTTTTATTAGTAATATTATATATATATTATTAACATATAAAAATTAGAACAAAGACAATTAAATTGATGCATAATTAATTAATACTTGGGTAGCAATAATATATTTGGGTAAGCCTACTACTGCTAGCTGTGGTAAAGAACGTAAAAGAGGTACTCAAAAATACGTGTGAATCAAAAGGCACAATGAGTTCTTCAAAAATTCGCATCTACCGTTATATCTCCGAAACATAAAAACAGGATCGACCAAACCTATAAAGAAGCCCTTGACCTGGATTCGCAAAACCTCCACGGGAAACTTGCATAAAATTGGGCCCAATATTTATTATTTAAAAATGTATTACAAATATTGTATAATTTTAAGTTATTAATGCAATTTACACACATATTTCAATAGAAACACTAGATTTAGGCAAATGATAGACTATAATTATAATCTACATACATATATGTCAATCGACGAACAAATCAATTCTACGCATATTGCGTTGATAAAAGTAATCAATCGGTGCACGTGTATAAGCTATAAAACACAGCTGATTTATTTTACAAATAATGTCATACACATGAACATTATCGTGCACTAGTTCCATATATTTTTAGAGATCTTTTGGAGTTCTTTAGAGACTTTTGGAGTTCTTTAGAGACTTTTGGAGTTCCTAAATTTAAAAAAATCTAAAAACTAAATAAGTTCATAAAAAATTATTTATTAATTAAAATTCCATAGACTCAATTCCAATGTCATCTTTACTCATGTCCCATGCACAAGTCGATTCTGAAGCATTTACATACTCAAGTCATCAAAAGTTCATGAATCATAACCCACCCATATCAGAAATACTATAAATAGAGACTCTGTTGCAGCTAAACTTCATTCTGCATCCTGTGTATGGCGGCCGAAAGGCTTAAATTGAGATAAGTGTTGAAATTGAGTGTTTTGTACATGTAAATTCAGTTGGTAAACATATGGTCAACAGGTACATATGGTCCACATGTACATATTATCGACATGTACATATGGTCAACATGTACTAATAATAAACATGTACATATCGTCAACATGTACATATCATTAGTGATTTTTTGTTAGATTATTTATTATTAAATTTGTTATTGGGAATTGGTGTTTATTAATTATAAGTCTGTCCCCTACATTTATTATTTAAAAAGGTCTTACAAATATTGTGTGATTTTAAGATAATATGTCGATGAGTGAACTGAACGGTCGATGTACATTTCACTATTAGTTTTTTAGTTAGATTATATATTAATTTATTCTATTTGTTATTTGTAATTGGTGTTTATAAATCATAAAAATGGACCCTATATTTATTATTTAAAAATGTATTAATGTTTGTTTCATTTTAATAATAATAATATGCAATTTATACACAGCTTCATGTGTAATAATGTGTAATTGTGTAATAATTCTCTACTATACATAATTTTTATATTATAGCAGTGCTGCAGTGGACACTGACATGGTTTCTTTTATTCTCAGGATATTACAGAAATTATTAATAAACGCATATCTTCTTCTATGTCTTCCATTGCTCGTTTCATATAGTAGGTAATCAAGTAAATTGATTTTTTAGAAATGGTGCCAGGGGGTGATATCCCTGCAATACACCGCTATGATTGAAAATGTCTCTGGAAAAGTAACTTTAGCTATGATGCTTATTGTTTCTATTGCTCGTTGAAGAGTTTTTTTGTTGGAATAAAGTATGTGCTTTTATAATTTTCATAATTTTTCCCCTATGTTTGAAATCAAATGCGTTCTTGAAATCCATAAATGTCGTATATTGTTAGTTTTCACACTTTCAACAACTTTTTTGAGGGCCATAATTTCGGTAAAAGTGGTGCGTTTCGTTCGAAATCCGTTCCTGTTACGCCTATGTCTGCATGATGTCAAAGTAACTTCTGATAGGGTGCAGAATTATTCTGTTGTACATAATATTAATAAAGAGATAAAACGAATGCCTCTGTAGTTGTCAGTTAAAGATAGATCCTCTGATTTGGAAATTTAGATTATGTTCATAATTGATCAAAAATTAAGTTAGTTATTTCTCCATTTAGAGTATGCCATTAAAAAACAGTCGTGAAGTCAGTAATCTTGAACTCCAAATATTTTTATTTCACACTTGTTAGTGCGGTTCTAGTTCTTAAACTATATATATATGCGCTTATTCTCTATGTGTTTAGCTCCAATATCATCGGCAAGTAAGAAAACCCAGGAGGCGGGGTATAACATAGTTCAATAATAACACAATTTTCTATGATATGTTAAAATATTATAATTTTTTTGTTAGTTAAAAGTATTTTAGCCAATGAGTCAAAAAAGCAAGGACATAACATCGTTCAATCAAAATTTTAATTTCTTTGAAGAAACAATTGGTTTACCCCTCATCCATATACGAAGGCTTATTAAGATAGCCATCTTACTGAACGGCCGTCTCAACATTTCGGACTGGACTAATCATACTATTTGGTTCTGTTATTCTTAAATGTTCAATTATAAACCTCTCATTTTTTTTAACTTAATCTATAAGTTCTGAACTAAACATGTTTGCAGATCCCTTTTAAAATAACCAAGTTTAAAAAACGACACTTAATTTTTTTTCAAGTTAAACACTTCGTACGTGAAGGGGGGTATGGTAATTTTTTTCAAAGACATTAAATTTATGATTGAACGATGTAATGTATGACCTGGATGTTTTTACTCAGTGGCTAAATTACTTTTATCTAACTCAAAAATGTAATTTCGAATATTTTTACATACCAGAAAAAAAGGTGTTATTAATTATAAAATGTGCCAAAGAAATATATATCTTGTGATCTGGAATAAGATGCAAAAAGAATCAAGTCAATTGGCTGCATTGATCAAAACTAATACTATATATGGGTCAATATACAGCATACCATAGATATGGAATTTACACCCTACAAAATATGTCCACGTACGAAGGTTTAAAAGCAAAACTTTTTATTTTTTAAATTAAATTTCAAATACAATAAATTTAATTTTTTGAAAGTGACAGGTAGTTGCCAATTTGTTATCAAAATACAAATAAAGTACTAGTATTTATATGATTAACCTTTTAGAGACAGTTATATGTGAATTAAAAATATACTCCCCAGCAGGTTTTGCAACAAACAATAAAATTGAAGAAATTCGTTTTATATTTGAAAACACATCTATTAATTATATCAAGTCATTTAATGAAGCTTCCACATGTCAACAAATGTATATTTCACTATATTAAAACAATTTCATTACAATTCATAATATGGCTTAAAATAGGAAATAGTAAAGTATGAATTGGTATTGAAGACAACAGTAATTTAAGAACAACACAGTTAAATCGGTGGCAAAGGCACAAACTGTTGTTCGTTAGATCGCGCAACCCATTCCACTTTATAAGCAGGGAACAGTCCTTCTCTATAGGTACGAAGATTTGTCCCCTTCATCCATCCGTTCCAGTGATTACCCGAAACAGCAATAAAATCGCCAACTTCCAAGTGGATCTCAGAAACGCCATTCTTCGACTTGTCTACGTTGCGATGACTGGCCCGAACGTGCTGTTCAAGTTGTCCACCAAAATAATAGACGTCGTCCAGCGAGCTGAAGCGTCCGCTAGCGTCGCCGAGTTCGTGTCGTGTCTGCATGAGTTCATAGGCGGCCCGACAAACCTGAACAATAGAAGGATAAGAGTAAAAAGATTGGACTAACTGGCAAGATATTTCCACGAGATTTGCTGACTCAATGAAATCCGAACTAATATAATATACAAAAGATAATAATATCACGATTAAAATTATTTTAATGAATGACTAAGTTATAATCAAGCGCTATTATCTCAAATGTTAGAGACAAATTAATTTAATTGCCACTATTTTAATTATTATATATAGTATATCTTATTATGTTCAGTAAGCGAACGAAGCAAGTTAAATTTTAGGTTAATAAAATATGTAATTTTAATATTAACAAAAATTTAGAACATATTTATAAAGATAGCCATTACATTTGCTTTAGTTTTATACTCGAGTAAGTCTTATATGATGAATTATTAGTGGTTTCCTTGACACATTTAAACTCTGAATATAATTTGAATGGATAACATTGTCATAACTTAAGTTTAGAAATTATACGAGAAATGAGCATAGATTTAGTATTGGGATAATGTGATAATTCACTTTGGATAATGCAATATGAACTTTATATATTAGCAGATTAAATAATAATAAAGAAATGGCTTTATTTTCAGTAAAAGTACAAACTTTTAAAGAGGAACATACAATATAATAACAAAATACATGTAGTTTTACAAGGGTACAAGTACCTATAGGTACATAATATAGATATGGTAATTTAAATATGTTTTTGTATTTTGAGTTTATGATGTGGCGTAGTTTTTCTTTGTCTATTGATGAGACCTTTGCAAAGAAATAAATTGCTTTCCTCAGTTTTTTTCTTATCCTTCATTTGAAGACCACAACCCCATACTTCGCAAGCGCATATTATATTTATTACAATTACAGAGTTAAAGATATTCAATTTAGTTTTATGGTTAATATATGTAAACATTTTTCAGATACATTTTATAATAAAGTAAACTTAAATAACAGCAAATAGCGATACCTATTGTATATGGTGGATATATGTTTTCCAGAGGAATTATATTACCTTAGCCCTACATTCATCTATACGTATAACTAACAGTCTTCCTCACCTGCGATGAAAATGTACACACAAGGAAATCCGTTCTCGACAGTAAAATAATGTCCTGAATTAGACCGCGTACTCCGTTATATAAATTACGGGAATGGGTGCTTGCGGCTTCAATATTTTTTTTGTCATATATGACTTGATAGGCTGGATATCTGGACTTCGCTGTTGATACCGCTTCCATATCATCGGTTGCGATGTAAACACGGCGTGGAGTTGCTGGGGCCTAGAAGTAAAACAATGATTCGGTACTAAAACTGTATAATAATAATGTACTAACTTAATTAATAATAACTTCCTAATTTATTATCCTCATGTTAAGAGGAACGTATTAATTGATTGAGCAAAACTAATATTATAACTATCGAAAACGATTACATATATTTATATATACACAAATGTCGCTGTTGGAAAACTTAAAAAATAGATTAAATGATAGAATGGTTTTTATAAGTTAAATTAAATAATAAAACATTTTCAGGAAACTCAAAATACAAAAAATATATATTATTAAACTATATGTTCGGGTCGAGTGACTGTTCTTTGGAGTTATAAGGCATTATTAAATATTAAAAGAATTGGTTATTTATTATTATACCGTAATCAATAGCTATCATATAATAATTTGGACCTAAATTAGCTAATGAATGTAGTAATCTACTTTTGGTCGACGTTCTTCAGTAGTCCAGTTAATATTGTGTTTGATCACTTGAACGTTCAAATGTGGAATGTAGATCCTCTGAGAAGTAAAATGCTATGTGTGTACCTAAGAGACATTGTATTTGATAGTGTGCTTATTAGAGTAGGTAATGTATTTTCTGGTTCGATGTTAGTAGTATAGGAAGGGTCAATTCGAGCAAACATTTTGACTTTTGACCTTTCAAAAAATTTGAGGGGGGGGGGGAAGTGGTCCAAAATCTTTCATTACGTATATCTTTTAAGGTTATAAACCTATGGCAACTAAAGTTGATACGATGACTCACAATATAAGATAACATATTTTTATACTACTTACAAATATTTGTAAGTAGAATACAACCCTACAAAATTCTAATTAATGTCTAATTACATTATAATCTTATTATTTAATTACTAATATTACTTTCAGACAATTTTTTAAATTTTGGACAACCGCCCCCCCCTTCACCCCCTACGTCAAAATTTATTTATTTTCATTTTGACCCCCCCTACCTCTACTTGCTTTTTTTTACAATCGAGACCATTATGGATAATAAGTGCCTAAAATATTTCATTGGGTATATCTTTTTAGGGCAGTAACCTATGGCATCCAAAATTGGCACGATGACTCAAAAATACAAGATATTTATTTTATAGTACTTATAAAAATTTGTAAGTAGTATATAACCCTAAAAAAATAAATTAATGTCTCATTACATTATAATCTTCTTATTTATTTATAAATATTGTTTTTAGACTATTTAAAACAAAATTTTGAACAAAAGATTAAGGCAATTTGTACCATTGTGAATTATTATGGTTATATATTGCAAGATGATTTCAATGAGGATTCTGACTAAGTTTAGTTCACTCAGCTTGATTTTGCTACTTACAGATTGATTTCAATGAGAATTCCGACTAAATAGACCCAAATATATTTTTGTTTCATATCAACAAAGAACAATATTTATTAAAGTTATACAGTAGTACTTCATTATATAAAATGTGAGATGAATATGTACTTTAATATAATGGATGCATTTTATTATTAGATTTGTCACTATCATCATCATAATCATCACCAACACGTGAGATATTAATTGAGTCCAATGCATCACGCACTTTGCCGTAAAAAATATACCAAAATCGTTTGATACTCTCTTGTAGAGCTGAATAATAGGTAACAAAAGGAGTATCTTCCTGAAATGTTTGACATTTTCTTCAATTCGTTCCATTGCCTCGTCATTTTTCATATAATTGAATAGTTCAATAAAATTCATCATTTTGTCTTGTACTTTGCGTTTCAACTCTTTCAGTGTCATGTTTTTCTCTATGTTTTTCTGTATGTCCTCCAGAATTGTAATAACTTATATCTATCATTAATAGATTTTTTATATTTAAATACGTATTTTTTATATGCATAACTTGAATCTGCGTTTTAATACATAATATAATAAAATGTATGATCTAAAGTTAATTATGCAAAGTATGCACAGTCGACCCGAACATAATATAGTTTATTGATAAAAATTAAGATGTTTTATTATTTTCCTGAAAAGGTTTATTATTTAATTAAATGTTTTGCATAACTAACGTATCTCGATTTAGCTAAAACATATTAATTTATTATAAACTTATACTTCAGTCTCGAATAATTAAGTTCAATTAAAGTTTTTCACTAAGTTCATATAACAATACTTTCCTACTACAGTTTAGTTCATCATATAAGCAAGTTAAATTTTCTTAACGTGATAAAATTTCTAAAAAATAATGTTATAATTTTCAATTTTATAAAAATGTACATAAATAAATAACCAATAAAAGCTAATATTAAATTATTATGTTTTTCAAATAATTTGATTTGATCAATAAATATAGTTACAATACGTTAGTAAATAAGAATAATTGTTATCTTAATAATCTAAACTCCGAGGTAATTAAAAATGTTACATAATATACTTAATAATTCAAATAGTGTCACTACTGTTTTTACATACAAATAGCAAAAATAGTTTATTACATTGGTTAAATAAATTTTAATTAGTGGCATAGAAATCTAATATCCCAAATGTTCAAAAGTTTACCGTTATTTCATAATTTTTTAATTATATTAATTAATTATAATTTAGTGATAACTAATCAATTTAAACATGAAATCTGTGAAGATAAAAAAAACATCTATCAGATATAGATGTTAAACAAATATAGTGAACAAAATGTTAGTTGTTTGTACTGTTTTTCTTGGTAAGTATATTTACTTAAGTTACATAATGTATAATCAGGTCGGCTATGACGTGTGGTAACACAACACCGATTTTAACATATAATAAACTATGATGGTTATTGGTTTTTTCTGACTGATTTCATTAGATAATATATTATTTTAAATTATGAGTTCATATTTATGTCCTCTCTGAAGTGACAACATTTGTATCAGAGTTATTCTTATGCAATATCCAGGACCAAGATACATCTATCAATGAAGGTGCCACAAAAACTACCAAAACACACTCACCTCGCTTCCTTCGTGCTGTAGTTGAGTTCTGATATCCAGCCGTTGAAAATAGGCCTCCACATGACGCATATACTCACTGACTTGGTGGTACTTGGCTTCATTTTTCAATTTATCCGTTCGACGCACCTGGATGCCGACGATCGGGGAGTGTTCTGTCGAGGTGCTGATCTCGCGCCAAAGTGAGTCGAGCTGCTGGTCAAATGACTGACTAAAAGTGAGCAAAAATTTGAGTAGATGTCCGGTCAGCCAGACAAAGGGTGCTGCGTGCAACGGCTGAAGTCGAGTCAACAGAGAATGGGGCACCGCTTGGGGCGTGTACGGAGGCTTTGGATTTAAACTGTCGATTACATCCAGTCTGTCGACATATTCTGATGGAGGTTAAAGAGCTAGAGTTAAAATCATTTTACCATGTGGAATAACTTGGAATTAAAAATAAAAATTTCTTATCAATAAACTTGATTAATTAAATCAAATCCGTACCACTTGGATACCACACACTTTTGTGAGTGAAGCGTACCTACAATTGTGTAATGTATACTATAACCAGATTATAAGCGAAATCCACGAATTCTTAAGCCGATTACTATTTGAAAAGACAAGTGTCTATCAATTCTAATCAAACACAATAGATTTTGTACATTTGATCAAGGGTCGTCCACGTTTATCAAAATAAAATGGCATACTTTTCCATACTTTTTAAAAAAGTTATTTTTTTCCCCTGAAATATTTTCCATAGTTTCGTTATAAATCAACAAAAAATACAATAATATTTGTGTTAACTTTGATATCAGGTTATACCTAAATTAAAGTTTTGCACAAAACAGTAGTTTATATACAAAGCAAATATATATTTACAGGTTCATAACAAAATATTTGAGTATATCGTAATGCGGTTGTTCATAAATACAAAATTACATAACTATTCCATACAATATCTAAATTTTTTGTGGTTTTTTGAATATTTTAATAGCAACATATTTGAGGACAACTACCGAATAATACATCGGTGTAATCGACAATGATACATTAGATCGTTTGGTTTGGGTTATATGCCATTTTATGATTTAATTAATTAAATCATAGAGATCTAAATAAAAATATGTTGTTAATCAAATTTTGTAAATAATTTTGTTTAATTTGCTTCGACTATATCTTTAACCTTTTGTATTGTTAACCATATTTAGCCATTGTTAACCAAATCTTAGCCAAACGTTAGCCATTGTTAGCCAAATATAAGTTAAATGTCAGCAAACTGTTAGCCATTGTTAAACAAATGTTAGCCATTTGTATTGTTAACCATATTTAGCCAATGTTAACTAAATGTTAGCCATTGTTAGCCATGATTAGCCATTGTTACCAAAATGTTAGTCAAATGTTAGTCAAATGTTAGTCAATGTCAGCCATTGTCAGCCAAATGTTAGTCATATGTTAGTCATTGTCAGCCATTGTCAGTCAAATGTTAGTCATTGTCAGCCATATGTTAGTCATTGTCAGCCATTGTCAGTCAAATGTTAGTCAATGTTAGCCATTGTTAGCCAAATGTTAGTCATTTTCAGCCAAATAATAGTCAATGTTAGCCATTGTTAACCAAATGTTAGTCAATGTTAGTCATGGTCAGCCATTGTCAGCAAAATGTTAGTCAATGTTAGCCATTGTTAGCCAAATGTTAGTCAAAGCTAGTCATTGTCAGCTATTGTCATCCAAATGTTAGTCAATGTTAGCCATTGTCAGCCAAATGTTAGTCAATGTTAGCCATTGTTAGCCAACTGTTAGTCAAATGTTAGCTATTGTTAGCCAAATGTTAGTCAATGTTAGCCATTGTTAGCCAACTGTTAGTCAAATGTTAGCCATTGTTAGACTTTGTTAGCCATTGTTAACCAAATGTTAGCCATATGTTAGCCATTGTTAACCAAATGTTAGCCATATGTTAGCCATTGTTAACCAAATGTTAGCCATTTGTATTGTTAACTATAGTTAGCCATTGTTAACCAAATGTTAGCCATTTGTATTGTTAACTATAGTTAGCCATTGTTAACCTAATGTTAGCCATTTGTATTGTTAACCAAATGTTAGCCATTTGTATTGTTAACTAAATGTTAGCTATTGTTA
The DNA here is from genome assembly GCA_034780555.1 of Coelogynopora nodosa. Lineage (NCBI taxonomy): Eukaryota > Metazoa > Platyhelminthes > Proseriata > Coelogynoporidae > Coelogynopora > Coelogynopora nodosa. Next base: position 2,369 of record JAUZND010020040.1, on the reverse strand, counting down.
GCTAAATGTTAACTAAATGTTAGTCTCAAAGGTAAACAAATTATCACTTTAATTAATATCAAAAACAATGTTTTCGGAAATACTATTACATTGTATATTAAAATATTTAGTAGTAGAATATATACTAAATTCAATTTAGCGAAATACATAAAATGCAGTTTATTTCACATATATATGTATACTAATTTGCTAAATAAATAAAATACATTTAAAAAACACACATTATTATATTAAATAAATTCGTATTATTTATTTTGGACAATAACACTTAAATAAGATAATTATTTTATTTATTTTGTCCGATAGTAATGGTTGGTTAGTTAAACGTTTAATAAATACTGATAGTTAATACAGACAGAATAAAAGTTATCAAATAATTTATCTAATATTTGAGTTAGATATTTCTCAATTATGAATACAAAATGTTAATATAGTTGTCTATGAAAATTTATTCTGAAAATGTATATTAAAGTTAATTTGATCTTACAAGCATTATACAGATCATATTATCTACATTTTGTTGTAAAACATAGTATGTTTTATAATTTATATATCTCTTTTAGTATGTATATCAATTTTAAACAAAATGTTTTAAATATATGCTTTCTGAAAAGTATGTTTTTAATTTTGTGTAAAAATATAAATTGATAAACTTTATATAAATAAAATTGATTAATTAATCACAGGGTAGAAAACGCTTGACAATTTATAAAGATAGTCTAATATTATTAGACTAATTAGACCAATTATTTTATATAACAAATTAGACAAATTATTTTATATAGCAAATTAGACCAATTATCTAACAAATTAGAAAATCATAGTTTTAAATTGACACTCGGCGTCTAAAGTTAAAAGACATAAAATATGCCTATAGTAGTTTGAGGACTACGAATCATGTTTTAGGCGTTTTTGAATATTATAAAATTGGATAGTACAGCATAACGAATAGATGAAAATAGAACGAACAACCAAACTGAACTCAGCTCCTAGGGGCGGACAAAGATTTTTCCTAACAAGAGATATATTTTGATATTATTGTTTTTATTAGCTGATTTAAAAATAAATTGTTTATGACAACTATTTATGGTATTAAGTACAATTTACATAATAAATAACTATTAAAAATATACAAAGTTCTAAAACGTATTATAAGTTTAAAAAATCATGACAAAAATACACTAAAATGATTTCGAAATCTTTTAAATTAAGTAACCTTTTAATTTAGGTTGGCAATTTTCTAGGATCTTAATGATACACATTAAAGTATTTTACCATTTTTTATAGATTTATCTCAATAAAATTATCAGTAAAATATTTACAACTTCAAAACTGTGTAAAATCGATTAGAAAACAAGGAATTACATTTTTTACGCATTTCTAAAATTGATAAAATCTTAGGTTTCGTGATAATAAAATTGAACTAATGCATACATTTCGTAATAGTAGAATTTATCATTTAACTCGATTCAAACTTCCCTGTTAAAATTAAATTAAAAAAATAGAGATTGTAGATAGTTACGCTTGAAAATATTTTAGTTTTAAATAGTTCATGTTTGAAACTATGTATAATCACATAATTTAAAACGCACTGAAAACTAAAAGCGTAACTTGATCAGTTTTAAATATTATCTTCTATTACAATGAACAGTAACCTTTTACTTCCAGTTTTTTTCTTTTATCAAATCATACTTCACTGACTAAAATAATTATAAATCAACTATGCTGATCATGATTCTGAGATTAGTTTTGTCCGTAGACGTCCATTTAACTTTATGTCCAACCAAGCATGCAAAATATTTAAAAAATAATTTATGCAAAATATGAGAACAATCTAATTGAAACATACAATATAAACTATATATATATAGATATTAAACACATTTATATTGGTGAAAAAATCATTTATGTATTTTTTGGATTGTCGTTTATTGGCGGAATATCTTTAATTATTTTACTAAAATACAAAGCACGTATAAAATATATTGAATGCCACTTAATGCATGCGGTCATACCAGGAGAGATCGATCAAGGGTTTGGATGTAAGGCGAGTTCACGGCAGGGTACAGTTTCTGGACATGTTGCTTTCAGCATGAATTAACTCAGGTAAAATATTCTATTTCCATGGTCACGTTGAAATGAGACTTTTAAATTATAATAAAAAACTTTCTTAATAAATTTTTTCGTTACTAATTTTATTGGGCGATGTATGTCCTACTATACTATTTTATGTACTATATATTATATATAGTATATATATATACTAAAATATTTTCTATACTATTTTATACTATTTTAAATAACGCCCGATTTTAAACTAAACCACTCACGGTTACAACACATGGTTGAGGAAATGATGTAATGCGTCG
>JAUZND010020029.1:0-25827 GCA_034780555.1 Coelogynopora nodosa | reverse complement strand
GGATCTCTCAGACCCAGATGAGGGATCTCTCAGACCCAGATGAGGGATCTCTCAGACCCAGATGAGGGATCTCTCAGACCCCTCCCATAGAACTTTGATTTAACCTTCAAAAAGTTAAACTTAACCTCAATTCAATATTCTCTATCACTTTGGTAAACGATGGCGTAGTTTTACACATCTATTATAAATATGTCGCTTCTTCCCTAATCAGACGCTTAGATACACGATTAGAGGACAAATGCGTATTAATTATAACACAGTAGTAAGGAGGAAATAAAGTGAAAACTTGTTTTTGGTGCTATTTGATAATTAATAACATGGTAAAAGTTGTCACTATGCGGCAGAAACATAAGTTCGCAGAGTGTACACAAGAATGTTGGTTACCAATGAAAGCTGCAGACTAAAAGTTTAAATTTCTTTTGATACAGACAAACCATTTTAAATATGAAATTCTAACATATATTCTACGCAAATATATATAGTCTAAAGTGTACATTAAGAATAAGGCATGTTTGAGCAACAAACTATCAAACATCGGTGGTCGATATGACACCGCCAACCCCTGGGCCGGTGCCTCTATGATTGTTACCAGCTCACCTCGATATTGGCCGACTTGCCGCCCCCGGCAGTGCAGACCTGGCAGCCCGGCCCCCCTGATGGTGGCGGTGGGAAGCAGAGGGCCAGGTTGAGGTCGTCTCCGCCGCGACACATGATCCCCGCCGCTGTGTGCGTCAAGTCGAAGGTGTGCCCCAGTTCGTGCAGCACCGAGCCCAGACCGGTCGCATAGTTGCTCCAGTAGAACCCGCTGAGACACGCGGGGAGATGAAGGCAAACTGTCGTTATGCACACATAGCCACCCACTTTGTTGCCCATAGGGAGGACTTTCTAACTTGTAATATCGAAGATTGTTTAGTGGACTACATGTTTTAGATTCTGCATAATTTTATAACATATTTACAATATATATTTTACAAATCGGATTTTTATTCAAATCACGTTAGAGATGCTTGTTTCTTTAGTATAATTTTTTCTAATAGTAAATAATGTAAAAAAACCTTTTTTTGTTACCTGTTCGTTTATTTTTCTTACAAACTATTTTTGTTTATTCATTCCCATATAATAATTTCTTTTATTAATTGCCTATTTGCTTCCTATCTTATTGTATAGTGTTGTCCCTTTCATTTAGTTGGCATAATATTTTTCTTTTTATAATTTGGTTTCTATGTATTCATAGTTAGTTTTTACATATTATATATTAATATCAAAGAGTAGATCCAACAGGTTTGGCACTCTAATTGTATGAGTATTCTTTACATGTGTTGTAAATATAATACAATGCGTTGCGTTTATTTTGAAATATACGATCAACTTTTTCACGAACTGTAGGATCACTATACGATCCAAAGATAAGTTTTATCCTGAATGTACACAGAGCATTTAGATCGTTTATTAAAAAATACGATTTAATTTAACCATTTTAAAAAAAAATCCACATAACGACGGTTCGCGATGACTGTCGATATGTTTTAGTAGATGAAAGACGTATCACGGTTTTGCCAGTAAGCAGTATCGGGTACAAGATCGTGGTATAGAACATCTTGTAGGTAGCCTATTTGTTGAGTTATGGACGAAACGTTGTATTTCTTCCATCAATAGGCCTACAATTAAATATATCATCAGAAAACGATTCTGTCGAACTATATCTGTCAAGATATTGTAACTATGACATTTTCAGAGATAACTATAGCAGAAGTTTCATTTACTGAAATACTAATACGATCAAGAATAATGATATTTATACAATAATAAACTTGTTAAACTATCTAACCAATTATTGATTAAATGTGTATATTAAACAACTAAGTATATTTAACTGTTTCAATTATTAATACGACTTAAATAATCATGCTTACTTATTTTATGCTACAACAAATAAAGATATTTGTTTAACATAATTGTAAGCTAGGATGTTTCAATTAAAGAAGAACTAACCCAAAATGTCAAACGATAAATAATAATCTTATTCGGATACTTTTTATTCATACGGTTAATTTTACAGTATATAATAATACATATTGTATATCATATTATAAAATATATTATTGTATATAATATTATAAAATTTATATATACCCACTTTATTTTCTCATACATTTATTATACAATGCCTAACCTCCTCAAAACCAATCATCACATAATCAGATACTTATTGTTATCTATCTGTACTGTAGTTGTTAAATTATGCGTATAATCTTTTACACACCTGCATTCAATTCGTACTGATCAGAAATTAAATGTGTGATTTCCCAAAAAAACCAATTAATATCAACAATATTAAAAACAATAACATTTTGACAACAAATAATAGAGGTTAGTTACAAAATGAGCCCCACTAATAGATCTTTATTAATATAACCAACAACATTCAATGTCACACGTTCTATTTCCAGAGGGTGGAATTAATGTCTCATTTCTGTGGCAACAGTGTGTGATATTAAACCGTAAATTGACTAAGAAGTAGCACGATTAATTTATTTATTAAGTGTCCACAGTGTAAACTATAAGGTCAAATCTGACAGCGAACGCAAACTATAACTCAAATATTCACAATCTAAGAAATCAGGCCACAAGCTGTGTGCTAATGACTAATAATTCTTTGATATATGAAACTATAGACTTTTGAGGCATATGTGACACGTTTTACTTATGCATAGGAATTGTCAGCCAAAATGTAGTCTACACACTCTAAAAGTATTATCAAATTTATATAACAGCAGCATTGTATGAAAACCCTGTTAACCATTTTAGGAAAATACAAAATTAAGAAGTTTACCACGAATTGAAAAGATATCCTCCATTAGCCAATATGAGTATATTCAGAATACTACCATTTATAACTTATCGTTTACAATATTACTTAATTTAGTCGACCAATATATTATGTTAAAAACCACTCTATTGTTTTACCAAACATGTTTTAATGTCGTTTATAAAAACTATCGTGAGTTCATCTAGCAGTTTTCAATGAATACACTATGATCGTTTTTTTCTGTATAAAATATTGCAGAATTAAATTGATATAAAATAGTAACATAATAATAAATTGGTATTAATAAATGAGTAATTACCTTTTTATCTTTGGATCGTATAGTGATCAGAAAGTCCGTGAAAAAGTAGATCGTTAATTTAAATACAGTAATATAACTAATTTATCACATAAAAAAGTATCAAAGTTAAATTGTAGAAAACTGCGAAATAAAAAAATAAATAATTAACATATCATTCAGTAAAAATGTTAGATATAAAAAAAAAAAATTTAATAATTAAAAAAAGATAGTTTGCTCAGTAACTCAATGTAAATTTTCATGTAAATACTTACTCATCCTAGAATTACATATTATTTTTTCTCGAAATCTACAACCAAATTAGTGCTTTTGTAACAAAATTACTTGATGCACAGATTGCCAGAATTATATTTCATTATATTGTATGGATAATAATCAATTATAAAAATGCAGCTGTTAATTTAATGAAAGTTCATTATACGAATATAGATTACAACCAACATAATGAAACACGTAGCTAACATTGTGTTAAACAACGATAACATAAGTTGCTATTTGTCCATAATTATGTAATCGATAATTATATAGTAATTACTTCTGTTAAACACATTAACCACATTAATAATAGCTAAAACTATATATTTCAAACAAAAAAACTTTATAAAACATTTTTTAGAATAAAAGGAGGAAATTCATCACTGAATGGATGTCCTAATATGAATCAATAGCATAAAGTTGTCCTCAAAAAAGCTACCAGTGTAAACGGACGAACTAAGCCAGCCAGCCGGCAAATCAATAGCTTATCAGCAAACTTCAGATGATGCAATTACCTAGCGCTAATCTCAGGAGACAAATAAGACCGTTTTGTAAACAGGTTCATCAATTAAAACCATTTTATCAACAAACTAGCAAGATTCGCTAGATGACAATACAAAATTCGTCAGTGTATATTGTGAATGTTAGATAACAGATAGAAATGATATGATAAAACTAAATTTGTTGTAGGAGTATATAAAAAATATCGACGATTTAAATGCTCTAAAAGAGTGTAAAACAAGTCTTGTAAATGTTTCAGAACATTTTTTAATGAAAATTTTTATTAATAAAACACTCATTAAAATTTAATATACAATTTTAAATGATATACCATATTATACCATCAATAATAATGACGTCACCATCCTGATTGATAATGCTTTTTCGTAGCTTAACCTTCTAACTTCAATGATTCTATTTTGGTTTAACTTATCTGTTATAAATTATACGTTTTACTGCAATGTAAAAAGAAATCCTCGGTTTTGAGAATAAATTAATTCGAAAAAAATAAGAAATTTTTCTGAAAATATTATGTATTTTACTATAATATTACAGTTTACTGCATATTTTTCTTTTATTCATTTTACTAATCAGCGTATTTATTATTTTATATAAAAAAACATGCCTACATGCTGTTAAAATTTACAAATTTCAGAAATATACGTGATTTAAACACTTCTATTTTATTTACGTATGAGATGGTTTTACATTTTTAGAAAACTAAAAATCACAAATAACTGTTTTCACCTCAACTTTTGCGTTTTTATACGCTAAATTCCAACAAATTCTAACCTATAATAACCTATGGCAAACATTCCCTTTTTTTTAAATTCAGATTAGCCAAATACAACATACCTAAAAAAGGTATAACATTTGTCAAACCTTTAAATAACCTAATGTTAACTTAATGCTTCGGTCTGGAATTTCCTATTGGGATCCATAGTGTGAGTTACGTATCATGCCTATCGGTTTTAATAAGCTAAGCTTAAAATATTTCACTAAAATAACTTTGTCTTTGACATGTAAACCTTATTGCAACCTTTTATAACATTTTGATTATAAAAGTTACATACTTACAATTGGTAATACTCTAGAGGCATTCATGCTGCATAATATATGTATCGCTTTTTATGACAATAAATCATTATTACAATCACATGGCACTCACCGGAAGGCGGAGTCATCCATAAGAAGGGACCGATCGATGGTCTCCGAGTTGGTCATACAAGCCACGAACGTGTCCAGTGACTCGGCCCACGTGTGCAGACTTCCCGAGCCGAACAGGGCCAACCCGCCACCACCTGGACACACCGAGGACACACATCATATCAACCGGTCGTCAGTATACAATTAACGCATAATAAACAAACCGGGTCACTGAGCGTGGATATATGGCATCATTCATGATGAACGAAATATGTAATAATAATACTAATTCAAGACGTATTACTGCTGCAGGACGTATTAGTGAATTTTACTAAAATATACTCAACCACCTTGCCTTCATTACAACTTTTCTGTGACATATAAAAATATCAATGGTTATCAAAATATGAAGGAATATACTAATTGCACTACAAGCCAGTGGAAAATGTTTGATTTTTTCATTATTTGATTTTTCAGAGTGAATATATCAAACCGTTTAAAATTCATTTTTCTAATTCCTAACGTTTCATTTAGAAAATATGGTACACTATATTTTATACTGTTTGATAGAAGAACATCCTTTATTCTTAAAGATAATCTTGTATGCTAAATAGTATTGATGTCAAATTCTAACATTTTATTGCTATAGTGAAAGAATGGCAACGATGTAATAATGATTTAGAAGAACACAGGATGTGAGAGAAAATGTAGGAGTAATAAATAACAAAATCTCTCCATATATAATTCATCAAGTTGACTACCTACCTATAATTAGAATGAAATTATTTACAATAAACGGGGTGGCCGCCAAATGTTACAAAATAATTTTGGTATATTCAGGTATATTTATCAACACAAAACTTAAATTGAGTTAAAGAAATTCTACATAATTATGATAAATACGTACGTGATTCATTACTTTATAAATATATACTAAAGTATACTATTAAATTATGTCACAGAAATAAGTAAATACAATTATGTAAATAATATATACATAATTAAACCAAATATAATACTCGATATATTTAAGAAAAAATAAAAGAATAATCATAAATTATTTATTTCAATAACAAAAATTACAATAAACATTCAACTATAAAAGTAAATATTTATGTATTAACAAAATTGTGTACATTTGTTTATATTACCTAAATTCAAGTATTTGTGACCACCCCGAATAAAAAATAAGTTAAGTGCTTTTCATATACGAGTAAACTTGGGCACCACAACAATTCACTTACCTTAAGAAACGTACACCAACCGGTAAGACAAATAAACATTTGATACATAGATGAAAATATAACGTTTTTTACATTACACAGATAAACTGTTTTATATTAAATTACAATACTTTAAATTGCATACACTATTTATTACAAAAATACGTATGGGGACGCTTCGAAACAAAATTTCAGGAGTTTTGCAAGACCTTTATAAAAAAATTTAATGACATTTAATTAATTATTTATTATTAATTAAAATATGAGATCCACATGAAATGAATACTAATCTTAGAAAACTAATAAAACAAGAGAAACATATAGAACTTTTAATATTTTTGATTGTACCAATTTAAAAAATAATTAAAAATTTAAGTAAATAGCATAACTGAAATATTTTGATTGTAGCAATTTAATAAATGGATTAATCTGAAGTAAATAGCTTAACTGAAAAGTAATAGTAAATATATTAAAACATTTTTTTAGAGATGAGCAAAAACATTTCGGTTAAATTTGAATTAACCACTTTTACAAAAACTAAAATTTATTTTGGAACTCTAAAATGTTTTCAGGCTAACGAACCGTTTATACCCTCGCGAACGCCGTATATTATCCTATAAAAAGATGACCAAGACAACACAGCACACACAACTGAGATCGCACTCACCCAGCGCACAGTGTCCCCGAGTGAATCGCATCACATCCCAGTGGCTGGCCGGAAGAGGACCCTGGGGTCTCGGACAGTACCTCGTGAAGGACATGAACGCCAGCCACTTAGTGTTGGGCATGTCCTTGGGCCGTGCACAAGCCAACTCCTTAGCGAAGTGAACCCACAATGCCTCCCCGTCCAGTCGCCAAGCCTCCTCAACACTCAGTGAGCTCCTGTGGACGTCAAAGTTGGGTTCCCCACCACTCCCTTCCTCGTCCTCCTCGACCAATTGAAAGGTGCGCCGCGTGAGCCCGTGTTCCCACAATTTCTCCGCCACAAAGCTTTGCAGTAGTCGCGCCCCCAACTGCACCCGACCGCGGGCCCTATCCACACTCCCGTCAATCCCGGCCGGCGTCTGAAAGTGCCCCTCATCCCCCCGACACACGATGTACACGAGGCGAACACGCCGACAGCGGCTCACGCGGTGATAGACCAGCGAGAGGCGCACGCTGTTGTGGGCGCAGGAGAGATCAATATTGTTGATGCCGGTTGCCAGGGTGACGAAAACCTTGAAGAGGCGGCGGTCGTTTACTGGCCAGCAGCGCTCAACGCCGGTGGTGGTGTTAGTAGCGCGCAGAGATCGGCATCCGCAGGGCGGACTCAGTTCGCCCTTGAGGAGGGGCAGCGGGTAGCACACAACCTCCGAGTCGCTAATGTTAACCACTTTGATCACCATGACCACGCGGCATCTGTACAGGTCGAATAGGCAAAAACAGATGCAGAATAGGTAACCCGTCAATTCACTATGTACAGTAATGTTATATTTAATTGGGTATAAAGCGACTACTATTGGTTGAAACGATTTGTCAGCAATTGATTAACAAAATCCAATAAAATTTCATTACACAGCAAATGACAATAATGAGAAATATTGTCTGAACTGTATTAGGTTAACATACAGTATATTAGATAAATAATTTATTTTTAAAAACATACATTAAAGTAGAAAGAGTTTGTTTAGTAGGTATAATGTTAGTCTTTGAAACCAATATTCAATTACAAAAATTATCTCCGTTTTATGATGGATATATTTTCTTGAGCAGCTGAGTAACTAATAAAAACAACTATATAAGTAACGAGGTGGAAGGAAAGTATCGTATTCAAAGTCTCCTTACCTCGTTCTCAAACTGCTTGTGTATACAAATTTTATTTTTCAACATAATTGAAGCTATATTGGTTTGAAATCTAACTTCAAACAACAATATATTAAAGACAATTACAAGTTATAAAAAGAAAGATTTTCTAAAAACAGATTGCGAAAAATCCTTTCTTTTAAGACCGTTAAACAGTCAATCGACAATTGAAAATATTTTTCCACCAACAGAAAAGTTTTTTATCCTAATAAAATGAGACATAATTTCAAATCTAATTAGTTAAATTTAAGATGAAAGTTTTGCGGATATCACGTTAAATTTTTTTTTAAAGTATTTTCGATAACATTTTTATGCTCTATTTAAAAAAATACTTGGTGCTACTGGAGCCAACAACAAAATGCAACAAATACAATTTAATAAACGAATAGAACAATAACAACATTTAGATATCTTAATATTTATTTCCATTATCAATATCTAGCTGTTAATAAATATTTTTCAGTTACAATTTATGAAATGGTCAATGACAAGTTTGAACGACAGAAAAATTTTGTTAAAAAACTGTTCTATAATTAGAACCAGTTTCAGAGGTTTCTACTATTAAAAAATTGCTGTCTAATTAGTACTTTTTACAAGAGTACCTTCGACATTAGGATCAATGTCCCAAGAATATTAAATTTATGTTCTCCTAATTAGGCCAGGACACTTACATAACATTCTTTCATAATATTAAAACGAAACTAAACACCACTATTCGAAGTGTTATATGTATTAAAGTTAACAATATTTTAAGATGATATATACAAATATGATTAATAACAAAAAAAATCTTTTGAACACACGAAAGTTCAAAGAATGGTTTGTTTAATTATTAATAATTATTTATTTACACGGTAAGTAAATGTTACAATAATTATAAATCTAATTACACTCATTTTAAAATGTTGTTTTAAGGGCAGACACGCATAATTATTTACATAGTATTATTATTGTGAAGGCGAGAATGTATTTACTAACTGATTTTGACAAAAGTATTAAATATATGGAATAATTCATCAATGAAGGTTGTACGTTGTATCATTAACATTAAAACAGATTTAGTCTTTTATACTGTATTATTTAGCTAAACATACTAAATAGTGTAATTTGTACCACATACTTTCGATAATGAGGACCATCGTAAAAACGCAACATAAAAAATACCAATGTTTAACAGAAGAACAATTAAACAAAGATAAAAATTAACAACATAATGATATGAATAAAAAGAGAAAACGTGACCAGTATAAAATTCATGTATTTACAAAAATAATGTACAATACTTAATAAAAAAAGCATTTTAGTCCAGAAGTAACATGAAACATTCCCCCTTAGCTAAACACTTGTAAGTTATTCAGTATCCGTTTTCTAATAAATACAGTGGATCAACTATTATATTATTCATGATATTGACAAAGTAAAATAAAGTTAAACATTATTATTATTATTAAAACATACAGAAATATATTAAAGTTTGTGAAAACAATTTTAGAATAGCAAAAGAAGCATACTTTTTTAACGAAAGAAATCAGATTTGAAATCTATTGTTTAATTAACAATTATACGCTTATAAAAATAATGCTTAGAACCCTTAATTTAATACAATCAATCAGTTATTAAAACAATAGATGTAAACAGAAACCTATATCCAACCCATCGAATACACATTCAATTTTCGCCTAATTTATACAAAATAATTTCAACAAATCTAGCCCACAATTTCCCAATATTATGACTAGGATAATACCCTCCTATCCAACCGAATGACACAACTGCTGGGCACTAGACTCCGTCAACGAGGCAACCCTTCTGCACACAACTCCAGCCAGAATGGCAGCAACCTCCTCATCCTGGAACAGGTCAACGGCACGGTCCCCACACTCCAGCTGCTGTGAAGCAGTGGCACCAGCCGCCAGTCTCACTGTCCACTTTCTCTCATCAGGCGGGAGACTCTCCAAATTCCGCACAGAGGCGAGCTCAAGCCAGGTGGACGGGTCAATGTTGAACACCTCGTCCAGCTCCGTGACCGACTGCTTGCAGGTGACCAGAGCCATGGGGATGGAGGAGTAGGCGCCCAACACTGTGGCTCGCTGGTGGACCAGCTCGAAGTCGCAGTTCTCCCGGGTTATCAGGGAAGCGGCCACCACTTCCGGCCAATTGTGAGCCACTGAGAGCTGGGGGAAGCTCGCCTTTAGGACATAAAAAAGATATTGATAAAATTTTCAAAATTCTGATTGGCTTCAATTGTTAACCAGGTAGTAACGTTAGCAAGCTGATTTTAAGTTTATAATTCTTCAAGGTTAATATTATGATATCACAACATAAGGTTATTGATTAGGTAACACATAATGTGTTATTTATAAAGTCATGTATATAATAACACTACAATTTTAAGAAAAATGGATAGTCTTCTTTTAAGATATATAATATAATTTTGGTAAAAAAGTAATTATTATAATTAAAGTAACATTAACCGAACAATATGTCTCTATCGCTACATTACGATGAAATAAAAAAAACATCAATTAATCAAAAATAAATAAATAGTTCAGCTATCTACGTATTTTGAAATCAGATGGAAGACCAAAAATGGATATGATTTTTTTAGAAACGTTAACATGTTTGATGTTCATACCTGAAGGTGACATTGTCTGAAATTTACTTATTTAAAATGATTCCACATTGCAGCGAGCTCGCGAAGTTTGCAAATTATTAAACACAAAAACTATCATGTTATGGGAAATGTTTTTGAAAGTTGTCTATATTTATCAAACAAAATAGTATGCCACGCCAATATTATTGTTATGGCTTAAAATCACTATTTGTTTTATTTCATTTATTTTAAAATTAAATAACCGTCTTTACTAGAAGTAAGCTGCAAACAAAATACTAATCCAATAAGGTTTGAAATAAAGTTAAAATAAGAATAAAAGCAATCAAATTTATAGTGAAGGAAATTTGTTGTTTTTATCAATTTTGTTAACGAACAGCTCAAATCGTAATGTAGAATTAATTAACAATGTGGTTATATTCTTATTTTAATAAGATTGCAATAGTTAACTGAACAACAGATTACTAAAAAAAGCATTTCATTTATATTAATAAAATACAAATATACAATATAAAATATTCAAATATAAGACATATATTTAAGGTCAATATAATGCCTACTCCCTCATCGCTCCTTCTGCTCAGACGTCCTTCTCCACAACATTCATTCGTTGTACGTGTCCAGCCCATCACAATTTACTAACTATGCGCTACTCCCTCCATTAACATATTGCAACCTATATCTTATAAGCTGTAGCATCTTCCTTCTCTCCTACCATATTCTTAACCTCAGGTATTTTCACATACTTGTTCATGAACATAATTAAGTAAGACAACACACACGACACCTTATCGACGTATTTCTGTAGCCTGTTGAGCATCCCCGCTCTCAGCATGTCACTGGACCAGATCCGGGGTAGCAGGAAGGACAGGTAGGCCGGAATCCGGGCTAGCTGAGGCACTGGCGGGGGCGAGTTGGCCGCCAGAGGGGCCGGTGGGTCCACCAGACACACGCTTCGGAAACGGGTGGACATGATAGTAGCGAGGAGGATCACGGGGCCGCAGCCAGCGCCCATCCCCACCAGCACGTCAGGCCTGTTCACCTGAGGATAGGGGTAGAGTTGTATCTAGATGCTCGAGAGGTCTCTGACCAACCGACCGCTACGCTCTTGTGTGAAGCGGGACTCACTGTAACTAAGAACAGACTGTAGATGTTAAAACGGCGTTTAAACTAGCGCTGCAATAATAATGTGTAGAAAAATAGATGAGATATTAATATCTCAAATTTATTCTTCCAGCTTATTTTTAAAAGACGTAAAAACTGCTAAGTGCTTTTAAATTTTATTTATCTTATTTAAAATATACGATAATCAATTATTACCTACTTTAATTATGCCAATTTGTGTGTTTATTAAAAAGAATTATTTATTTAAATAAAATTATCTGTATTTTAAAATTTTCAATAAATTTGAGTAGGTAGACATAGTAAGTACTATTACTATTAATTATTTTATATAATAGAGCATAAAAATGCATATATACGCACAATAACTCAAATAGGGTTATAGTAATATATTATACAGTGTATATTATGATAGGTTATTTAAGATATTTAAGAAATAATGATCGCAAATTTCACACAATAAACATAGCATAAACAATTATCTATTTGAAAATAAATACGTTCCTTTCAACGATTTTGACAGATATTGATAAAACATTAATTGTACGCAAGACAAATAGGCAGGGTTTTGAAGATATGGCAAGAAAATACGGTACGGGTGATCTATCAATATTATAAGTTATAGTTAAATATCTATTGAAGCTCCACTGACATCAAGGAGGGTAAGCAGGCAGTCGAGGAGTTCTGCATTCTCTGCCGGGGAGTAGTTGTAATGGATCGAGTCGGATCGGTGCAAGCCTTGTGTTCCCCCGAATCCTGCCCGGGGAGGGTAATTGGAAGTAGAAAATGTGATACGTAGAGGCTATAAAGGCAAGCTATGTACATTGGTTTTGCAATGTATACATGGACAGTTTATATATTTTAATATCATCCATTTTTATTAATTCATTATCTTGTCTATAGAAACAAAATTACATTCGAAACTTATACAGACATCTTTTCCCTTGTTAACGTATAATTTTATATTTTTATAGCGCTTAATTTTACAGAGCGTGGATTTATTTTATACATTGCATTATAAATTTAATATTATTTCAAATCTATGAAACCATCCACCAAATCAAATATATATAATGTACAGATAGAAATATAAGAAAAAAATATTGAGTTAGAGGTGATGTCGAAGACACATTAAACATACCCCTTCTGTTGTCTTCTTATAATATTAATAATATTGGGGTTTAAACTGTGTATAAATTTATATGAACATGCACTAATAGCACATACATTACGACGGCCTCATGGCACACTATTGTATTTTTGTTTATAACTATTTGAATTAGATCAAAAACAAAGTTTATAACATTCTAAATATTATAATTTATTAATAAAAAAATTACAATAATCAGGGTGGACGCCTTTTCCAAGAAAAAGATTAAAGTAGGCTATATTCAAGCACGAACATCTGCCGCCCACGGCTATGCCAGCTTATAAATCTCGCCCATAGCATCAAAATTGTTGCGGTTTTATACATTAGAATGCATTTAAAGTCATCTCAGACATATCTCAGTGACTTAAGGTATGATTAAATCTTTTTTTTTCCCGAAAAGTTTAATTAAATTATTTAAAATTGGTAACATTTTAAAATTTACTATGTTTATTTTACGATTTTATTGCATAGTTTTTAGGGCACACAAAAATCATCAAAATGTCAAGTGTATTGTAAAAAAATCATCAACATTCAAGTATATTTTTGCAACATTTTTAAATTTAAGTTAATACTTAAATTTCAAGTATCCATGTCACCCTGAATAACAGTCAAGAGCATATTATTTTATGCAAAATGTTATAACTATTTCTTATATCAAAATTCAATCTGATAAAAGCTGTTTGAACAGTAAATTTAGTTTTGAGATAAACACATATAAATACAATTTCATATTAAATAGATAGGCCCGCGCCCATTCAATAATTTGATTTAAATATTAAAATGATACACTTTTTAGTGCCTAATAGTTTTTAAATTTGAACTATAGGAAAACATAACAAAAACAAACTTACCAGGGAGATTAGGTACAATAACTCTGAATCCTTGGTTATCTAATTTACTGATAAAACTTGACAGTGAAGAGCAATCGCCAGGATTGTCATGTACTACTATTGCAGTAGATCCCATTGGCTTTCGCCCGGTGTCCACTAGAGTAACATTAAAAGTGAAGCCGCCAGGTTTGATGTCATCCTGTAGAAACTCTTGACATGCAACAGGAATGGATTTAAGAGGCCATGATGTCTGCGAGAGGGGACGATGATGAAGATGCCATTTTGCGAGAGACAATTTCAAATGCTTTTGAAAGGTTAGTAGTGACCTGAGACGCATTGGCTATTAGAAAATTAAAAATAATAATTATGATGTAAACTAAATTTATAAAACAGTTTTAAAAATGTCTGTATTTAAATACCAGTGCAGTGACTTTTAATACCAGTCATACTATCACTCATAGAACTTAAACATTTACTAATATTTTAAAATAATATTCTACCAGTCATTGGAATAAGCAAATCAAGATACATATACATTAAAATATGTTCTAATAATCCTAATGTTAGCCATTCAAAGCAAAGTATGCTGATTTGTGGTAAAATAAAAATATTTAAAAAAAATCTAGTTGGGGCTAATTTCATTTTGGAAAAATTTAGTTTTCATGATGAAAGCAAAAAAATTTAAGTAAAATTATTATTTTATTAAATATTATACTAAAAAAACGATGATAATGAATTAACATTGAAATTGCAAATAATCATAAATTTAGAAACAATATAAGATTTATAAACAATAATAACGAAATTAAGAACACTGTATCATGAAAACATTTTGTGATTATTATAACCACCTTCGAATATTGTTCAAATAAAACACAGTATTGTTTATTTATCACACTAAATATTGAGAAAAATTTTATTTGATTATTATCATCATGGGTAATGACAAAAATAGAGATACTGATGTATAAATAAATTATAAATATTATAATAAATAAAAAACTTTAAATAATTAAAATGTTATTTATATATATATAACAATTTTAGAATTACATTTTTGGTGTCATATTATAAATAATTTTATTGAGATAAAGGAAGTTCTTTTTATGAAATAATTATAATAGAGTGATGTATAGGCAGAACATAAATAGTAATATTATATACACCAAATTGACAGTTAAACAATAATTTAAAAGATAATAAAGTACATATAATAAGCAATATAATACCGAAAATTAAGTGAAAGAAAGTTGGGTACTAATCATTTTATACTATTCATTATACTGTATAGCTATAAACAGATGTAATTGCAGTATTTTTCAAAGGGTATACACATTTTGACAAGTGTATCAAGGTTTGGTACAGAAAGAAAATTACTTCACCCATCAGCTGTAACAAATTTGTTCAGTTCATTGAACCCATAAATGCATACATAAACACCCCCATAGTCAACTTTTCAAATAAAGTTTTTCAACAAATAAACAAACACAAGTTTATGAATACATCAGTATTTTAATTAAAATGTAATTCTGTCACCAGCTCGGCCAAGTGCACTCAGTTTATTACATCATGCTTTACATATGACAAAAAAATTCCCAATTTAGCAAGTGCACATTTATTGAATAAAAACATTCTTCTAAACTATATTGCCAAGATAACTACAATAAAGTTAATTAATTTTTCAATGTTGTTTTTATACAAGACAAGCTCACCCTTTTTTCTATTTATGTTTTATTTAAAGATAAAAAGTTATTTTATGCAGATTCTTGTTTTGAATGATCATTTTTTTATTTAATTAATTATCAATTAACCTTACAATTGTAAAATGTTCTCAAACAACAATTACCATTTTTTTATAATTATTAAAAGAAAAGTTCAATGACAATGTTTTTGTGCTTGGGCAAGCACATGTGAGCTCGTTTTTAAGTAATAAACAAATGAGCTCGGTTTTTGAGCACTAATGAGCACACACTCAATTTTAAGTGAGACATCAAATTGTATAATTTATATCATGGATAATTATCCAATCCTTTTCCATTCTTTAATTGATTTTTTAAAAGACATAGTTCATAAATAATTTATTATCATTTAATAAATAATATATAACTAAAAATAATTATAACTAGTTTTATTGAGGTTTATCATAGTATGGAAATATTTTTAATATTATGTAACCATAATTGAAATAGTAAAAAATAATATGTACCATAATAACCTTATAATGCTGCTGTTATCTTAGTATTGTACATATTTTGGCTTTTAATAGTAAACATACTAATATATTATTTATATATAACTTATATATTTAAAAATGATATGACTGATGCAGTTTACTGTATAAAACTATGGGATTCCATAGCCATAAGTTATGTTTAAAAGAAATAAACAATTAATGTATTTAATAAATATTAATTTATTAATAATTAAAATTACTAATATTTTAAAGTTAAATGAATATATATAATTTAATAAGTAGTAAGAAAATTAAATTTAAGAATATATATAATTATAATGTAGTAATAATTTGTTAAATCTTACCTCATATAGATACTGATATTATTATGCTTAAAATGTCACCTCAGGTTTTATACCAATCCCTTAACATTTAAGAAGTATCATTGAAAAACCCTCATTATTTTATTAGATAAAAAAATTGTGTCTATAATATATGTTTTTTAAATGAAGCAAAATTTAGCAGTTCAAAATGCTTTCCTCATGTAATAAGTTTGGTTTCTACTACTTGATAGTTATATATTTATATTAATTTTTACTAAGCATATGCTGTCATTATGATAGCAGGGAATTAACCACCCCTGGTATGCTGAGCTTCCATTAGGTAAGTATAGTTATGAAATGGCATTAACTTTTGCTAAGCACAGTCATTATGACTGCATGTAATTATGTGCATGGAATATGTGATAGGGGGAAATCATCAAAAAGGTAAATATTTATTTATTTAATATGTTTATTATTGCTTATTTTTTAGACAGCTTCCACTCTATCTACTATGGCTATACCTCTATTTTTTATACTGTTTGTACTTATGTTTTTTCTATTATCAATAAAATGGTGTGGATTGAACCAGTTCGTGGAAAGAGCCAGCTAAAAACACTTAATTTTTATTATATGTTATAGATATAGACATAATCTTAAAAATCAAAATCAGAACTAAGGGAAACTATCCATGGATTATCAATGCATTTAAACAAGAGACAGAGCTTTTGCAGTCTTTCCCCAACAAAATTACCCAAAATTTCATTTCTGGTAGCATGTCATAGTCATAGACATAGTATAATATATTTTTAAACATAAAATAGCCTATTGCATAGGATTAGGAAGAATGTTTTAGGAAGACAAGATATCAATGTTTTTAGGAAGACAAGATATTAATATTTTTAGGAAGAAAAGATGAATGTGTTTAGGAAGAAAAGATATTAATATTTTTAGGAAGAAAATATATTAATGTTTTTAGGAAGAAAACATACTAACATTTTTAGAAAAAGATATTAAATAAAATACTAGCATAACATTTTTTCTACCAGTCAAAAAATTTCCATGACTTTGTTGTTTTATTAGCAAATTCCATGACTTTTCCATACCTGCATGGAAAACCAAATTTCAAACATAATTTATAAATAGCAAGAATCTTGGCATTTAAACAAATTTGCTATGTAAATAAGTTTCTTAAATGCCAATAATTTTATCCTCAGTGGTAGATTATATATTTCATTAAAAATATATTATTGCATTAACATTGTTATGTTTGTTTCTGTGAAACCAATGCCTAAGTTATCTAAATAATTATTTAATTAATAAGAAATAATATATGATCATATATGATATGTGTAGATGCACCATAATAAATATTTAGTGGAATAAAATAGTTTAAATAGATTAAACTATTACAGAATAATTACTAATATAATAAAACTACTTAGTATATTCTGCTTTGTATATATTACCATGATTACATTTTTGCATGTCCTTGTTGATTACTTTGTTTTTACCATTTTATTGGGATAATGGGTTATTAATATTATAGTGTTTATTCTGTAATTATTATGATTAAAATAATGCAAACCATACTATGTTAATGTGAAACCCAGTAATTTATAGTTCTACAGATCAGTAAATCTAAGTGAATAGAAAATTATTTTTAATTTAAGCAAATTAAATTCTTGGCACATATGCTTATTATTTGAATTCTCATTATATATGCATATTAAATGAATTATTGGTACCTAGGCTTATTAATTGAATTCTCAGTATCTATGCTTATTATTTGAATTCTTGGTAACTATGCATATTAATTGAATTTTTGGTACCTATGCTTATTTATTGAATTCTCTGTACTTATAGGCTATATGTATTATTTGAATTATTGGTACCTATGCATATTAATTGAATTCTCTGTATCTTATTACTGTTTACTGAATTCATGCCTATTAATTTTCTGAATTCTCAGAACCAAATATCTAAATATTTATCTTATAGCCATAGGTAAATTCATACATTCACTAAGATACATGATTATATAAGGCATGATTATGGTGCTATTTAAAAAATATGGAAATATACCCACTTACTACACTATCCACGAAGCCATGCCGAGCAGCGGTAAAAAATTTTTTGACCTTTTATTTTGTCACCATAATGGCGAGCATTATAAGTATCTTATATTTCAGACTGATCAGAGATTTTGGTCTAGTGTAATTTAGTGCATCTTTTTTTGTAGGTAAATACAGCATTCTTTGAAGGCAGTAGCAACATTGTTCATAAAGGCAGTTTTTTATGTGATATTAAGTTAATCTAATATTTGCAAGTTGATCTAAAATGGCAAGTCTTGTTTCCAATGAACCAAAGATGCTGACGGAGTAAAGCAGAGTCTTCAAACAGCACAATAAGATCTTTGCTCATTTTTGGAATTAACTCTGGTTTTACAAAACACACTATAAATTGTTGAAGGAGTTTTGATTGTTGATCATAAAGAAAATGTGCTATGGGATCTGATGTTTGAAACATAATGACATATTGTTTAAGTGGTAAGATAGCCTCATAGAAGTGTAAAACCAACAAGGAATGTTTTTGACAATAGAAAAGGTATACCTTTAGTTGGTAAACCTTAAGTTTAGCATCGGAAATTATTTTAATTTGTTCGCATTTATTTAATGTAAACTAAGAATGAAATAATACTAAATTGATATATTTACACATACAAAAAGATGCATAACACAATATAAATGCCACAAATACATTGTATTTTACATATACATTACAAATAATATAAATTATTTGTTTAAATATACATATGTTTTTGTAGTAAAAAAATTTAAAAAGCTGAAATGGGTCGACTGCATGCTCGTATGACCGTGTGCCTTATTCCAATCATATCTCGCTGAATATTTGTGGCACCAAAAAGTTTGGTGAGATGATGGTTTGCATCTGTGGGATTTATCTCATTTAATTGTATTTGTGACATTTATTTTTTATATTGTATTATCCAACATTAAATCTTAATTTTTTTATTTAAATAAATTATTTTCTCATTCTGCAAATAACATTTTAGTTTAAGTATTGAGAATGATTCTTGCAATGTATAAGTGCACTTATACATTGCAAGAATTAGAAATCATGATCATCAATTTCAAATTCTGTTACTTTTCATAATTTTTCATGAGCACAGAAATGCTGATAAGAAAGGAATTCTTAAAAAATGAGAAAAATACCCTTGAATTTTAAGCTTAGGGGGTGTATGAACCCTGTCACCTTAAAATAAAGTCACATAAAACATGATAAGATTGTGATAATTCACAATAATATTAATATTAACAAAATTAAAGGGTAAAATAATATGGTTGGCAACTCTCTTTTAACAGATCAAAAATTTAAAAATTAAATAATCAAACAGTTGAATATATTTAGAGAATAGGAGATTAAAGCTAATCTATTTAAAATAATTACAAATTTGTTATATTTACCAAATATTTTAGGTAAAAATTATCGACCTGTCAGCTATTGCCGCCTTTCGGCTTAAAATTTTAATAATTTGAAATAACAAAAGAAAAGTTTTTAAATTTATATAGTGATAAATATAATTTTTTAAAAGAGGTATATTTATAATGATGTCTTGATTTTAATTTGTTCATATTGTATTCAAAAATTATCACAACTGAAAATTAATTTTAACTTAATTAGCCCATTGGCATTGATATATGAAGCTCAATATATAATCTTAAATAATTTATATTTTTTAAGTATTTAAAATTACCTATATATATATATCTCAGAATGCTGCATCCTCTATCATACATCCTCCCTCCAATATAAATCGTCCCGAAAAATATTAGAAAATTATTTTAATATTTTAGAGAGCCTTACTAGAGGCAGAATTTCTAGTACATCATTTTAAAGAGTTCTCTACTTGACTGAGAAATCAAAAGGGAGGATAAAGTACAAATCCTTTGATACGGTGTTATTATATTATTTAATATATTCATGAGTATATTCATTGCTATAACAAGGAACAAATTATCTTAGTAAAAATTAATATTGAGCAGTACAACTAATAAACTTAAAGACGCGCATACTCAAAAATATAAATTTTAACTGTTTTACAATCACATAATTCGTTATAAATTCCCATTTAGTATATAAATACAAGAAAATAATTACATCATTTAATTAATTTTTGAAAATGTTTAATCATTATAGTAATTGATTTTATATAATTTTGATATCTATATATATAAAATATATACGTCATTAATTATATATTGATTAATATATACCGTCGATCGAAATAATTTTAAAAATGGCTCTTGACCTAGATTTATATTTAAAAAAGGACCAGTTTCTCTATTTAACAAAAGTGATACATATTTGAAATATTTCAAGTCATACTACAACCAAATTTCAGCGGAATCATACGTAAATGATTACAATTAAAATAATGTATCTAGCATAGGTACTCAAAATAATTGGTTAAAATTGGTTTTTAATAGTTCATACCAAACATTTGACAAACGTTTTTTTAATATATTAGATGAAATGATTATTATTGTAGGTAATGAAACCTTTAGATAGCCCGAAAACTTGACGTCTCCACTTATACAAGGTGTTACACAATAGAATTCCCGGTTTTTCCAGGTAAATAATTGTCATTTACCGGATTTTTCTCTAATAAACTATCAATAAACTACTTAATGTCCGCTCAGCAAGCCAGGGATGCAAAATGCTTAAAGTAAAAGTAATCAATAATAGTATAATACAGGATTATGCAGCAAAAAATGCGATAATAGTTAAACATGACAAGTCACATTCATTATATAAGGTAATAAAAGACTAGGCAAGGTCCAGCAGGTAATTAAAAAAATACAAAACGGAAATATCAGGATCAATTCCCGGTTTTGATTGTGTAAATAGCCAAATTCCCGTTTTTTCCCTTAAATTCACCAAATTCCCTGTAGCTTAAGCACTTTAGAGATTTTCCTGGTAGCAGACACACTCCTCATGCCGTTACAACATCCTGCAAGCGTAATCCAATCTTAATAACCGAGCCATCACCACTGGAAGTACCTTCTTCCCTATTAAGTTCATTTTATAATCATGTAGCGCAAAATTCTCGATGATACCTTTTTCAACTATAGGTCATCAGAATCGGTAATTGAAAATAGAAGCATGACAGACCAAAATATATTTTCATAATTTTGATTTCATAATTTTAATATTATTACAAATTAAGACTAAAAACATGTAAATAATATTATCTGAATAGAATAAGTATGTATATCTAATATTTTTATAAAATTATGCATAAAAATACTTAAAATCAATCAACAATACAATAATGAAGAAATTGAAAAGGTCACAAAATCTATAAATAAGAAAACAAATAAACAGTGTGGAATTTTTGGTGTTGTATAATATATTATCAGTTTGCATGAAGTTGTAAGCTATTTACATGGAAACAAAAAAGACAATTGCCAAATTTTTAATAAACTCATGAATTCGACTATTTGTTGAGACTTTGAGCCGGCGTTGCAAGAGAAGACTGCAGCGAACGTTCTGCTTGTCGTGCCACACTGGCTGCTAACATCCACTTGAGTGTTATGAGCAGATATTTGAGTGCCTTCGTCCAGTTCTCTTCCGAATTGGAGTGGAGTCTAGATTGGGAGCAGTGGTAGTATTTGAAGAGTAACGCTATGTACATACGGTGATAGTATTATAAACTGATAAACAGGGTAATTTTATTTTACAGTTATTAACTCTATCACTATTAATGTTTGACGCAACCTGGCTAAATCAAGCTAATCAGAAGAAATCACAGCTGAATAAAAATACAAACAAAACACTAATGATTAAATGACAGAAACTGTAATTATTAATAATGATGTAAGCCGTAATTAAGAAATAGTAAAGCAATGCAAAGCTTGTGATGTTCTATTTTAGTCAACTTTTGTAAATGCGTTGTTACATGTTTGTGACAAATAGGCGTAGAAGTTATCAAATTGTCTAAAAGATGTAAATAAACTTACTGTTTTTTTAAACTTTTATAAAAATGTATTAACCTTAGATAACATATATTTTTACATAATATTATACAAAAATGCGCAACAAATACAGAATACAACAAAACCACATTAAACCTAGATTCATAAGATATTAAATTTTACAATTTCAAGATTTCTTCAGATGTTCAACCCCCCCTACAAACCCTGGTACACCCAATTCGACTAAATAGCGCTCACTTGATGGAAAAGATATTCCGCTTCGAGTCCTGTATGCGGCCTTTCTCCAGGATCCGGTAGGGCAGAGAGGTCGAGCTGTTCTTCTCGATGTGGGAATGAAGCTGTCCCACACAGTCGAGGAACATCACCATCGCCAGGTCCAGTCTGGCGGGAGAGATACAACCAATGACACGCATGAGTACACTGGTCTAGTAATGTTAACATGATAAAAGACGGTACTATTTACGTTGTGAGCTGTTGTCAGTGAATGACTATATGTAACCCTAGCAACCCATCTTGGTGCAAGTGGTGTAGGGTTAAGAATTGACGGGGCAAGTTCTGATTATTAGATGTTAGGTCTCCCTTATTTCATATTTAAGGATTGTCCAGACTAAATCTGTGACCCCGGTTCCTACACCTATGCTAATTATAAGACGATATTAAGAATATTCAATTTCTTTGATATAAGTATGTTTATATGCATTTTTAATTGAAATATATATATATGTATTATATATTACTTTATTTATTTAAGTAGTAAACATATTTTTAATAATTATATATAATAAACTTTAACTTTTTATAGATCAAAGTATTGCAAGTTATTGTAATCAACAAGTTAATCTCCAGACCTGATCAGTATTTTTAAATGAGTATTTTTATTTGTACACATTTCATTACTTACTTTTTTACTTTCTAGATATTACAAAACTAAAAAAATTAATAATAGTAACAATTTCTTAAATAACCATATATTGCAATGTATCATGAAGTTACCAAAAATATCTTACATACCATTACTTACAGGTATGTAAGTTATTACACATGTGCAAAATATGTTTTTACGTTTGTTAGTTAATTATGAAGAAGTAAAATTATTTTTGTCAGAATATTTTTATTTCTGTAATAATCTGTATCACCTATTATCCATTATTTTCGCTGCCAAAGGTGAACATATTCAGAAAATGTTAGTCATGTTTCAGAAAAATTTTGAAAACATGCAAAAATATGAATTGTGATCGAATGGTGATTCAACAGATTAATATAAAAAATTTCACAACAACTACTACACTTGTAAGGAAACGATTTCAAACAGGATTGTATCTGGTTGAAATCACAAATTTAATTGACGAACCGAATTGAAATAAAAGGGGTGGGTCCCTAAAAGGTAATTTTCCTAAATAAATTGTTTGGTACAATTGAATACTTGATTTACATTTATCAATGAAATTATGGTTGTTTATCAAAACTTCGTATCTCCAAATATGTGCAATTCTTCGACTACGCTATTCGTTTCTTTTTAATATTTCATGAACTACGATAATTTTCTAGAAACGATTGAAGTACGTAATTTCATCATATATAATAACACCGACTATGAAAATTAACAGAACTAATTACGCTATTTACAGCTTTGATTATTATGGTATATTAAAACATCAAAATTTAACTTCACGCAAAAACTAAATTAAAACATTTAACGGACTATTAACAAGGCTAATAACAAGTATGTAAACCTAAAAAATAAGAAAATTAAGTTTATCTATTTAAAAAAGAATATGTGACCGATAGAAAAGTTACTTAATTGTTAACCACGATGCTCGGGGATATTGAAAACACCAGAAAAGCATAGTTATAAATAGGTAAAAGAAGGACTCACTTAGAGTCACCAAAGAATTTGAACCCTCCATGATTGTAAAGTGGATATTCTTTATTATCAGGGATATTGACCACTGAAGAAGTACTGCCCATCGGTACTATACGGTATCTGAAAGTGATGGAAACAGAACATGACAGATAGTAATATGTGAAAAACAAGACTTGCCAATTTATTTTCTACAATAATAATTCTCAGATTATGTATTTAGTACATGACTGTTTCTAAACAATTCCCTTTATTACTGTACTCATTTCAACTTTCCATCCCACCTCAGTCTAAAAAATAGTAATTAGCAATGCAAATAAACTATTAATTAAATATTTAAATTTGTCGAACGACACTTAATATTTTAGAAAGAACAACTAGTATACAACAAATCACCGAGAACTGTTATAAGCTTAGGGACCACTTCACTACAGGTTATCGCATTTAACAGAGTGTATACAGCGGGCCTCACTTCCTAAAAACAAAGTTGTCCATTTTCTTAGCCAGACAGCTCAGCAGAAGTGTGCAGTGTCCCCAACCGGCATTGATTTCTGGCCAGTCGACCTAACAAGTGGTAGAGAAATAAAACCCAGTTAAATGGTTTATTTCAGTGTTCGGGTTTTTTTTCGGCATAAAAATAATATAGAATTTGATAATAACACTAGTATATGTCAGTACATAATAGTCCGATTGAAACATTAAAAAAATATGGACTAACCTAGAAAAAATTAGTATAAAGCTGAACATTTTGCATGAAACATCAGTACATGGACAGGAACAAAATATGAAAAATCCACTAAAACCCGTTTTGAGGAAAAAGTTATGTTTTTTTGTAATTTAACATTATATTAAAGAATAGAACAATGGTCTATGGTTTTGACTCAATTTTTGTGAAAATGAAATTGTTTAGGAAAAAAACATTTTAACCATATTTTCTCATACTTTTGAATACAATGTTAAATTTCATTTTGATTATATAAGTATTTCCTATACATTGTATGTTCCATGCTAAAATAGAGCAAAAAATATAATGTTTTCTTTCCAAAGACATTTGAACAATAGTTAATTTTGTTTATTTAGCCAATTTTGTAGCTAAAATAGGGGTAGGAACTAATATTCAAATCTACCTAGTAAGTAAATAGTATAAGCTATGCATCTAATTTTGTTAATAATATGTAGCAATCACTTATATTATCAAAATGATACGTAACATTGTATTAAAAAGTATAAGAAAATATGATTAAAATGTTTAATTTCCTGAAAATTTGCATTTTCACTAAAATTGAGCTTTAATAAAATTAATTAATTTAATAAAATTAATTCTTTAATACGTAAAATTACAAAATAAACATAAATTTTTTCACCGAAACGAATTATAGTGGATTTGATATTTGTTTCGGTCCATGTACTGATGTACCTAATTTGACTGGCCTAATACAAAACATAATACAACTGACCATAACATA
This sequence comes from Coelogynopora nodosa, assembly GCA_034780555.1. Classification (NCBI taxonomy): domain Eukaryota; kingdom Metazoa; phylum Platyhelminthes; order Proseriata; family Coelogynoporidae; genus Coelogynopora; species Coelogynopora nodosa. The sequence goes on along the minus strand of JAUZND010020029.1, from coordinate 185 downwards.
ATACAAGTCAATAAACAAACATTATAAGCCCAAAAACAATGTACCCTTGCTAATAAAATATTTGCGAATCAGTTTCTTTACAAAATGATGTTTTCAATTTTTTACATATATTAATTAAAGAGGTCCTGACTTTTTGCAGGAAAGCCTCCCCGGGGGGGGGGGGGGGGGGGGGGGGCGGGGGGGGG
>JAUZND010020018.1:0-25827 GCA_034780555.1 Coelogynopora nodosa | reverse complement strand
ACGCAAAAATCCAAATTAAATTTACCTTTATATATAATCCCAACAATTACATAATCCCTTAAATGTTCACCTTCTTCTTGTCGAGCTAATGTGCAGTGCACACGCATGCATATAACATGGTGCACTACAATATATATAGCCAACCATGCGGCGCACACACCCACCTTTCCGTTGATGCGGCCCTTCCACCAGCCCTGCTCCTGGGCAGAGATGCTTAGCACCGCCACCTTGTCGCCTCGGTGGAGCGGTAGCTGTTTGGCCGACTCGGTGAGGAAGTCGTAGAGAGCGGTGGCGTAGAACATCATGTTGGCCTCGGATCGTGTGGCTGACAGGACAGGGCGGACGGAAGGAGAGGATGACGGTTAGGTTTTAGACGTGCACCGTTTACTGTTTCATTTATTTATTGTTTTAGCGGAGAACCCTGAACAACATATTATCACGTCTTGTCTATAGGATTTGTGAGTGGGGGAATGATTTTATAATGACACGTGAATAGTGAATATATATTTATACATGTACATTATTTATAATATGTAAATGTCAATTGTTGTGTAAAGTTATAATCACACAAAGTAATCACAAACTAATCAATTTATTACAAAACAAATAACACGAGAGTTTAGCAAAAATTACAGGTGGTTATTTGATGTCATATATTATAATTACGTGTCATTTATTTTGTGCCATTGTCGCTCAGCTTCCGTGTCATTATCGCGTTATCTATTGAATTTTGACTAATGGGAGTTTACCGCTCTTATCCTGTCATACAACCCATAAATATACAGATAATGTTAAAAATACTACAAATTCAAAGTATGTATATAACACAAAAAGTGCACAGTATTTTGCAAAGTAGTGGCAATGTAAATAATTAATACATTGATACTTAAATGCATTATACTATACACACTAAGAAAAATAGTTTACTTACATAGTTATATGAAAAATACATATAGATATATATAATACATATTTTTTATTTTTATCTTAAATTACTATTTATTTAAATATATTATAGATATATTTTTATATTTCGAATAAATAAATTGATACAAATGTTTGAAGATTAAAGTAGAGGCTCAATTTTAAAATCTGTTCGAGATTTTACAAAACGCAGTTCCCGTTGAAATTACATGAGAAGTTTTCTTATAGACATTGTTAATTAAATTAACAATATTAATATTAATTAATTAAAATTAATTAAAGGTATACTTTACACATACAGGTTTAAATTTCTTGATATTCTTAAAGACAAAATATAACCCATTTAATTTAATTCGATGTAAAATTGTTCTTAAAATTATTTTCTATAATCAATTTTCTGTTTTTTGGAAAATATATTATGTTTTTTTCTTTTTATCATTTTTATAAAATATTAAAACCCAAATTAAGAGGCTGTTTTTTGTGATGTTCCGCTTTTATCACAAAGAGCATTATTTATCAAGCGTTAAAATAAAATAAAATAAAATAAGAAGTCAAATAAATTGAGAATCAGAGCGAGTGTTCATTGAAATGATAAGCAGGCTTCTGTCAATCCTTCATAATGTTTATTGATCTAAAACTTTAAAATTTACAAAAAATTGTCTCAGCTGTCCGTAGAAGAATGTTCTCTCCAATATTAATGAGTAGTCTATATACAAGTCTATTTATATATTATTTTATCATGTATCTAGCGGTGAAAATCTATCGCTGCTGTATAGGCCCAAGCGTGTTATGTAATGCGCGTTTTTAACTTATTTGATTTGTAATCAATATATAGGAGTCGTTCCAATTAATATTCCAGTTAAATTGATAAATTACTATAGATCCAAGCTTTGTTTTTGGATTTTTTTATTAAATCACGAAGGGACGTTTCTTTGAAGCAGATGTGGAGGGATATCTTTCTTCTTTGCCATCGAAGTTTACCGTTGATACGTTATATCCTTTAATTACACTATTCACTTACTTTCGATCTTCATATCAATATGTAACGTTTATTGTCTATTTTATTGTATGTTATTTTAACCTTATATTTTTTAAAATATTATTAATTTCTGATAAAAACGTCATGAAAAAGGTCATAATATATTTTGGTGTAAAAATATGTTGTGAAAATGCTAAAAAAGGAAACAAAATGCATTTTTCAAAGAATAGAAACAGTTATCGCAGAAAATAATGAAAAACATGGACCTCTAATTAAATAAACAATTGATTCACCATCAGTTGCTGCCTAAATGGCAGCATTTAAACTGCCTAGATGGTATTAAACTAAAGTACTTCAAACAAACGAAAACCATGTCATACTTCGAAGCAAAAAGGTTTTCACAAAAAATAAAATTGGTTGTCAAAAAACATCTGCTGATGAAAATAAAGTTTAAAAACCTAAAATATAGTTCGAAATTATTTTTAACCAGATTGCCTGAAAAAAGCTTAACAGTAGAACCAATATAATTTTTAAAAATGAGGTCTACACAAAATATGAAAAGTTAAAAAAAGTTAATATATATATATATATATAAATATATATAAACTGCGTTTAATCGAACCGAAAATCTTATAGTATTTGAGAGTATATGAGGAAGGAGCATAATGAGAAAATGCAGTTGTTCAAACTGGAATTCTGGGAAATTTAACGACATTTAGGACTTCAATTTGAGTCAAAGTAATTATATTTTAGCAGCAAGATAGGTTATTATTTAGATACTCAGATAGTACAGAATTTAGTGTGTACCGCGAAATTCGGTCAATATTAAGGGAACTTGTACTATGTCGGTCAGCTAAAAAAAAAGGTTTGATTATGTGAGATGTTTTTTAGATTTATGCTTTTCCGGCTTTTCGGAGTCGGATACATTTAGAATTTGAAATAGAAGTTTGATATGTGTTCAGTATATATTTTAAATTTATATTTTAGTCATAACTCTAAAAAAATGTCAATGCTTGTTTTTAGATTATTCCGATTTTTATTTCAGTTATTTTAATGTTATAATATTGGTATTAAATGTCAATATTTAATTTTTGAATGAATATATTGCATAAATATAATAAATACCATTTCATTAATTTTATCTTACTAATATGTCTGATCCAGTGTAGTACATTAAATAATTAGTTGTATGCGTTTATTTAATCTAATTTTTTTAAACAATTAATTTATAGTTGATTCAATCATTATCGATATATCGGTACAATTTGGTTGGTGTTATACTTTTTCAGTAGTTTTGATCATTGACCGTTTTCCTTTCCTTATAACGTTGTTGTGGTTTTGACAAGTGTGTTGACGATTAGACGATAACAACAATTTAATAAGTACAAACTCGATAAATTGATTAAAAGATTTTTTTGAAATCAACAGTATCATTGTCCCGTTAGTTATTTTACAATATGTATTTGCGACATCATAAATAGGATCCGCTAAAAATCCATATTCTAACTTTTCATGCAGCACAGCCAAAAACTTTTGTCAGCTATAGCTATAATATGCAACTGGTTTATGATACATGTGTATCACATAAGTGTATTTATACGTATATGTATTGAAACAACTATAAATACTTCGCGCAAAAAAATTAACTAAAATCAATAAATATTGGTAACATTATTTCATTATCAAATTTTTTCACATTTCAAATTTCTGCTACATATTTCATAACGCATTCAAAATTTAATTATGAAGACGCCCTATTAATAAAAAAATGTTATCTATAGTCTAAGTAAAGTTTACAGAATTGAAACACAAAATATACTAAATTTATTATTATTATTTCTTACTCAAAAACTAATAATACAAAACATCTGTAAAACATATTAACTAATATATAAAAGCTGAAATATACATTATAGCTTGCATTACATAACTATGCATGTGACATTATTGGTTTATTTAAAATAATATATTACGAAGTTCAAACGATTCTATTATTCTCTCTATAAGTCATATCTGAAAAAATTGATATACATAATACCTTTAATTGTTGTCCTAAATTTATATATGAACATAAACTTATGAACACTGAACATAATATAATATAATCCGCTCCTAACCGTATGAAGCCAACTGGGACGAAGATATAAGTTTCTAAAACAGAATGTGATGCATAATAATACATACACCCCAACGTACGCGTTTCCGGTTGCCTCTCTGGAATACTAGCGGTACGCCGGTAGGGGATGTTAAGTGAGACGTTGAGATTGGTGAAAATCTGTTCTAGTGTCACCGTTCGATAGTGTTCGATCATTTCCTAGAAATGGGAGGACGGAAGTTTATTAAATATATATATATATGTGTGTGTATATATATTCCGGTTTGATGATTGTTGGTAATTGAGAAAAATGGGGAAAAAACGCTATGATGGAAATAAACCACAACACTATAAGCTTGGATACATCTGTAATGTAGAGTTGAATACAGAATAAAATAAAGAATAGACAGTGAAAAATTATAAAAGAATATTACTGAACATAATATGATTATAACATTGTATACGAATTGTATGCTATATATTCAAAATTTATTAATTTAGAGTATAAATGTGTTATTAATAAAAAAAAGGTATGATTTATAAAATTTTATGCAAACTTTTAATATTATTATTGTGATACATTATGTTGTTTATTAAATCTAATAAAAATATATACAACATATATATTTGCACTTAGAGGCTGAGGAATCTGGACTTTTAAGGATATGTCATGTTTAAAAAAAAAACTTTAAATATAATAAACAATTATTGCAATTAATTGTTGAATTCTGAATATATGGTAATTAAACAACTAAGTTTTTTATTCGGGTTGAACAATATTCGTGTCATTCAATCATTCTAATTTTAATTCTTCAAACTGGCCGTAAGTATTAAATACTATAATTGGCCCTGGTTCTCATGATGGATTATCTAGTTGTGGTGAGCTTTATTCACAATGCAACCAACCCCCTTTCAGTCAACGTAAAAGTGTAGCTCTGACACTTCTTTGAAAATTGCAAATTGTGCAATTGAATTATGACTACACATATTACTCATAAGTAGTGGAAAAAGAGAGTCAGAGTGTAACAGGTGGTAACAATTAGGAGGTTATCCGATAGCTGAACTATATTCCAGTGTGCGCCATAAATCAATTTTTCACGAAAACTGTTTTTCACTTCAACTTCACTAGCCTTCGAGAACCGAATACATATTATCAGCTGGATTCCAGAAGGTGTAACTCTGCACTATTATAGCCCCCGAATGCACGGAGATACTATCATGTCTGAACTTGATGCAGTTTTCAGATTTTAGATAAGTTATCCCGGGCAACATTCCCTATCTTATGACTTATAGGCTAGACGAATTCGTATAAAGGAACTTTTCATTAAATACATTTTACAGGATTCAGGGTGACAGCTATCCGATCGAATACGAAGATGAGCGTCTGTCTTTAATGAATTATTACCTCAGTCTTGTGGAGTAATATATAATTATAATATATAATAAATAATGCAAAATAAATTATATTTAATATAATTATTATTATCATGATATATTATTTCATACGAATTTGTAGAATTCGCTTCGATATAATTGAATATAAAAAACGATTATAAGAAATTAAATTTTTAATTTTACAAAGCGATTATAAAGCGAAAGATACAGATAAACGTTTGCATAAAATTTAAGATTAAAAATGAACTAGTTCATTTTTTTGTAATAAAAATAAAATAAACAACAAGAGGGTTCTATGCATTATACAATATCTAAATTGAGTAATATTATCGGATCCTTTCTTGATTTCTTGCCGCCGTCTTCCAACGATAGTATACAAATAACATAATTAAACATAGTAGTAGCGAAACCAAAAAAGGATAATTTAAGATTCAAAATAATTAATTCACGAAGAAATATCACTAATGTTGTAACTTTCTGACTGAAAAAATATTGTAAAATAAATAAGACGGAACGCTGCATAAATAAAGCAGGAAAATGCCCTTCTAGCAATTTAATACATTGCATCAATTATGCTTCAACTAATGAAAAAATGCTAAATAGTTGATGAAAAATGTAACTATTATAATTTAGATAAATGAACTCTTTAGTAATGAGGATCATTACTTTGATCAACATGCCGAAATAAGCATATTTGAAAGTGGCGATTGGCATAATACGTACGGCGGTTTTTATTGATTTGATTGATTTCATTTAATTTATTTACATTTTTTCATGATTATTTTAAAATGTAAATTAACCATGTTATAACACATATTTTTCTATATTGTAAATCACATTTATATAGTTGACAAAGACATATAAATATCGCTTATCACAAAAAAATATTCTTTTAATTTTATTAATATTTTTAACGTTATATTGAATGATTCAGATAAAAAAGTAAAAGACAAATTATAACAGTATTTTATTTATGTGATATTTCTAAACATTAATTATATTATTTAGATTTTCTATTTCAGGAAAGTGAAATTATTTTCTCAAGAACACGAACGGAGAATATGTTTCACTGTATTTTTAAATAAATAATTTTAATTATTTCTAAATTTAGTTAGAGATCAAATGATACGCCTCACAAAATACGTCCTTTCGGTGATGTATACATTAAAGTACAAAATATATTAAATATGACTACAATTACAAGCTATATCGACTTAATCTTAAATTGTGAATTAACTTCAACAGCGAAACAGCAATCTACAAAAAAAAAAACTTTAAAAAAATGTTACAAAATATATAAGTTAACAATAATTAAAAGGTGTCGTTGAACTCTTTAGTAAAAAACATTCACACATTATATTATATCCTAATCCGCATATGACATATAATGAATCATAAATTTGTATAGTTAACCATTAAAAAAAGTTGTTCCGTATATAGAAATGTGACAATTCTTTCGGAGTTCTTTAGGAGTACACACGATCTAATACAATAACATCCCCAACACAACGTACACGGATATACACGGACAGTTTGTCAATGAAATAAGAAATACTAAACTTGCGCACAAAATCAAGCATTCATTATAATCAGTTAAGTGGTTCTCAAATTGATGGAATAAATTAAGTTGCATTTACTTAATTATACAACAGCAATCAGAAGCATTTAAAACAAGGAATTATATATATATATATATATAAGATAGCAGTCCTTCTCTCTAATGTCAATAAAGTTATTAGTCGGAGACGAAAGTTAAAAAAAATAACACAAACTGATTACTCGCTATACCAACAACTACAAGACATTAATTATCTCAAAAGTATGTCAAAAGAAAATCAAAAATACACTAAACTAAATATTTATGCTAAAAAAGCACTTGTATGGAAGAATTATCGCTCAAGCAGTAATTATTGCCATAATGAAGACCAACCATAAACAGCCGAGAGTGCCACTGTTGCTATAATAACCGCTTAAATGTCAGACATATTTTTGTTTGCTACACATGAGGTAAAAAATATGGCCTTCATGATCTTAATGGATCTGACAGACAGACAGTTTTATATATATATTCGAACTAGAAGTAAACACTATCCATACATACAATCACAGATGGAAGTGGAGAGGAAGGTCTGACCGGTTAATATCAATGTAGCGTAAAAGAATCTCGGCGAAGATAATATGTATAGTTAGATGAATAATATATGCAGGAATAATTTTCTGCAATTTAATACCCAATGCATGCGTCTTTAAATTATGAAATGTTTACGCAGCATAGCGTATACCGGTATCTGACAAAAGCAATTTGCCTGAAATATTTCCCTCGGATAATTTAAAGGATATTTATATAGCCTACTATACGCAGTGAGAGTATGTGGGAAATATGTTTGGTTAAATTCGTATCATTTTAAGCGTGTCATAGTGCGTTAGGAATTTAATAAACATAATTCCAATATAATAATATAGTTCTTGTATATCACTCAACAACTGTAGGTTATACTATAATATCTATAGTTAATTAATAAGGAAATGAAACATAGAAAGAAAATGTGAGTTTTACGTATAATTTACAGCATAAACAATAATCAATATATTGATAATAGAACTAGAAAACAAAAAAAAGCAAACAGAAGGTTTTTACAACATTGATATTATGTTATGTAAAAACCACACAAGTTATTCTAAAATCACCGTAGTTGTTAAAAACCAAAATATATAAAGAATTTGTTAAGGTAAGAAAAATTACAAAATCATGAATTTAGCATCAAGAAAATCTAATAAAACACATTGTACGATTAACTCAAACGTAAGCCTCAATTGATGAAGTTAACATACAAATGTATATAATACTATTATCACATAATATATTGTTTTTTAATTATAGGAGAACGAAGGTTTTGTAATCCCAATAATAGAACTATTTGATATAATGTATAGAATTATTTAGTGAATTTTTCGAAACGTTCAAATCAGTCAGAAATAATACTACAAATATCTGATTAGCAGATACTTTTTGTATCGGTTGTTTGCGTTGTATATTTGTTATAGTGCGGGAAACCACTTTTATATAAAGTACAGTTTTATCCTTAGATAATTGTTTTAGCAATGAAATTTTATTTACTTTTAATTCTTAATATTTTAAAATCCTTTTCCATCCTTAGAAAAATCTCGATTTTATAAAATATTTACCGACACCGGTGTGTGTGTGTTATTCATTTATTGTTGGACATTTTAGTATTCTGGTCTATAAGGAACCATTCTTCTGACCGTCTATAATTAATCGTCGTTTATATTTTCCATACTGAGACAGGTTTTTCGTTCATAAACAATAAATATATGTACTCTTGTTTAAAACATTTATTTAAGTTTTTTGTCTCACTAATTGTATTTTTTTTGTGACCTAATGATATTATGGGCATTTTTACAATATGCATTACAGAGCTTTTAGAAAAAATGAGGATAAAATAACATTTGAAAGAAATCTAATATAATTTGTGAACAATTTAAGTGAGAATTTAAAATATTTCATTACAGGTAAATAAAGAGAAACATAGGCTACCCCATTGTAAGTTATGATAATATTTATAATTTCACCATTTTAAAATGTAATCCGACTTTGATATATCCATAAATAAATATATTTATCCTGTCTTTTAAGAAGTTAAATTTAAAATTAATTTCAAAGCCTAACACGCATATGTTGAAATATTCAGCAAATTAGAGCCTGTGGCAATTTATATATATCTTTATTAAAAATTGTATTTTTGAAGTTCCTTTAAGAAAATGCTAACTAAGCAGAAATAATATTAAATATTATTAAGAAAACTGCGAATCAATTGAAACAAAGAATATATTCTAAACTGATTTCAGCCAGATTTTAATTTATTTAATTAACTAAAACAAAACCTGTTAGAAATGTTAACCAAGTGTTGATCTGAAGTTTAATAAATTAGGTTCATAGGCTACATAATTCCTAGAAATACAGACTTAGCAACCAAAATCGACATTCAAAAAATGATATTTTTTATATATGAAATTCATCAGCAATACAATAGTCATCAGATTGACATAACAAAAAGCAACCGCTTGAAATTCAGACGAATTTTTGTTGTTGCTATACAATATATATTTTATTTTTCTAGTTTAACTTGTCTAAGAAAGCAACAAAATACAATTGTAATTAACCTTTGTACGCATATCAGATAGTAATCACAAGGATATCAACCAGATATGTACAATTACCTGAATATGTTTATGAAGATGTATAATTTATAGATTAAACGTAAGTAAAAAATCAGACAAATATATATAATAAATCGCAATATATAAGCCGGATCAGCTATAAATCAGCCATATATCAACCTTACATCAGCCACACTTCAGCATTACATCAGCCACACTTCAGCCACACTTCAGCCATACATCAGCCATATGTCAGCCATACATCAGCCATACATCAGCCATACATCAGCCATACATCAGCCATATATCAGTCATACATCAGCCATACATCAGCCACACTTCAGCCATACATCATCCACACTTCAGCCACACTTCAGCCATACATCAGCCATACATCAGCCATACATCAGCCATACATCAGCCATAAATAAGCCATACATCCGCCACACTTCAGCCATACATCAGCCACACTTCAGCCACACTTCAGCCACACTTCAGCCATACATCAACCATACATCAGCCATACATCAGCCACACTTCAGCCACACTTCAGCCACACTTCAGCCACACTTCAGCCATACATCAGCCACACTTCCATTCATACTTCAGCCATACATCAATCATACATCAACCATAAATAATCCATACATCCGCCACACTTCAGCCATACATCAGCCATATGTCAGCCATACATCCGCCACACTTCAGCCATACATCAGCCATATGTCAGCCATATATAAGCCAGACATTAGCCACACTTCAGCCGGATATCATTAGTCTCATTGCATTATAAGTATAACTTCGCTCACCGGAATGGAGAGAAAGTTCTCCCTCTCCGAGAGGTAGACCCGGTTGTTCTCCGTCCGACACACTCGGATATGCTTGGGCTGCTCGAATACCAGCGAGAGCGAGTACTCCCCCATCCTCTGGGCACTTTTGGACACCCGCACCAGAAAGGTACCGTCCTCCCTGCCCTGCAGCATTCGGGTAGCCTCTATCCGGTCCATTTCACCGGCGTACCTGTTGTTGATTGTGTCGTTGGGTGGAGTGAGGAGAAGAGTTGGGAGAGAGGAACAAATGAACAGATTTTATTGTTTTAAAGTCGTGGCATCGTATTTGTTCTATTTTCAAAAATAAATTATGGTCAATGTTGTAAATGATTGTGAAAATTAAAAAAATATTAATAATTTTCGATAAAAATTTGAAAATAAAATGAACAAATTATATATGAAGTGTTGTTAGATTGTTGCAGACGGTTGTCTTTATAACATATCTATAATATACATAAAAGTAATAAATGATTAATTATTGTTGTAAAAATGTAAAACATACTGCTGTTTTGAAAAATGAATTTAAAGGCAAAGCATATAATTAAATACAGCATGATATTTATACATTCTTTCGTAATGTCTCCGCAATTAAACGCGTGAAAATGGATAATATAATATTGCATTCCGTGTTAAAAGTCGGTATTAATTATTAATTAATTATCCAACGTTTATCATTTGAATATACAAATGTCTATAATAACAAGCGACATATTATAAACTGAAAAATAGAAACATTTAAAAGGATGCAAAACTAACACGTTTAAATGACACTAAAAGTTTGCACACACGCACACGCATATATCATCCATAAAAAACAGATATGACAAATAACAATTATAAAACACAGCGTAAATAAAAATGTTAGGATATATTAAACTTTAATATCTAAAAAATACATAGATTTATATGTACGCGCAATATTATTCAAATATGAGGTCAGAACGAATATTCACGATGAATATCATAATTTAATAAGAACCGAGTTGTATACGACTTCCGAATAAACATTCCCATAAAATGATTAATCAATATTATAACTTATACATAATAAAATAATTAATCAACATTGCTTATATATGTATAATAAAATAATTATTTACTGTTCACAAGTTAATACATAACATTTTACAACAGCAATTAAATAATTAACAACAACCAATGAACTCGTTATGCTTGTCGACTATAGTTCGATGAGTTCCTATGGTTATATTATATTTCATACTGACGGCTCAAAAACTATTAGCGCAGACAAATTCCCCTGAAATCCTAAAAGAATCCCGCTTGACAGAATCTGACAACCTGGGTTACACGCTAGGATTGCTCAGGGACACCCGGCATAGCCTCTCTTCTTATACAATTATGAGATAAGTTGGCCTCTTCTTCTCTCTCACCAATCGTAATGCTGTAGGTGTACGTCATCGTCGTCGAGGTCTAGCTCATGCGAGTACTGTATATAGCCACTGCCATCGGTGAAAGAGAACCGATCCCCATCAGTCGCCCGATCGGGGCTGGCATACGAGTTGAAGTTATTGAGGTAGCGAGCGGAAGACGAGGGGGGGCGGCTTTGCTGAACACACCAGGCGCGCCGAGCACACGCATGTACACAAGACAGAACAACATGCTCATTCACAGCTCCATGCAGGTCGGGGGCATTATTATGAATCAATTGTTAAAAATAGAGTATGTAGATAATATAAGATAGCGGATATATACAACATAAAAACAGTGGAACAACAATATTGTACTAAAATATATAGAGGAAAACATGGATTTAAATTATAATACGCACCTATTCATTCAATGATTTTAGATGACGATTTTGTGAAACAGATGCACGTTGTTTTAAACACAGCACAATATACGTAATGTATGTTTTTTTTATTTAAATAAAATAATTAAAAAATAGCCGGTGATAAAGATTTCGCTTAATGTCGCATGCAGCAAAATTGGTAAGATTTAATAGAATTACACATTGATTGTGATCAATTAAGTTTGAGTTTCATTTTGATGAAATTTTCTATACTTTAATTACTAACATTTAGATTTTAATTACCTGCTTTTAGGCAAACCAAAAGAAAGAAAACAATTGTAATTGAAAACAAACACGAACATTTTAGCCATAGGCTATTTCAATTATGATTTCAATGAAAGATAAAAACTATTTTCGGATTATATATTAATGAAGCTAAATAAAATATTTTCATCTTAGTAATAATGTTGAAAACATTATTTAACCGCATATTTATGTAACCGTACGAGTATACGTTAAAAACACACCACCGTCATTATTAAATCCAGTAGTGTGAATAATAAAAATATTAGAAAGAAAAGTAAAAGATAGTGCTAAAGACACGATTGAAGAAAACCCAGACAAATGATCTAAAATAAATTGGTATTAATAGAACCGATTAAAAAAGCTTTGAATTATACTATAACTGTAAAAATTTTTTTGAATATCTGCATGACAAAATATTTGAAGAATCGTAAAGTGATTTGGATTTAAATATCGTAAAAGACGACGAAAAATGTGTTTTATCTGCCAAATATAAAAGATAATATCTCAGATATAATATTAACAGATGGCGACAGTTTTATAGCTGGATATTGATTGGAAACTATAGTAGGCGGCATTGCATTAGAAGAAGGAAATGTGAATGCAAAAATTGAGCTGCATACAGAGATTGAATTAAAAGATTGAAATGAGTTGAAGTGACTTTTAAAATGGTTTAATCGAAGTGATTCTGCATAAACGAAATGAAACAGATGTCCATGCAGACATATTATGGACAGTATAGGGCTGTTCGTCATAAAACATGTTAATATATTGCTTAGATCAAAATAAAATGAAGTAAAAAGTTCATAAATTAGTTGATTTTATTCGATCATAATGGCATAAAAAATGTTCGATAAAAATATTTAAACGTTTAGTAATTAATATTAATAATTATATTACTTATTAAAACTTGGTTCTATATTGTGACCCAGATAAGGCTTCACTGTATTATTTAGAAAGTTAGATTTAACATTTGTGTAACGGATTTTTACTTACTCATACAATAAATTGTTAATTGTAAATATGTATGTAATAGGACAATTCATTCATTTATATTTTAATTATTAATAGAAAAAATAATAAGTAATTAACACCTGTCACAAGGCTAACTTTCGGGGCAAATTTCGCAATAAAAATTGAGAATTCCAATGACAGGAAGTCCTTATATCAAAACAGTAAATAAAAATTCTGATAATTTGATTATAATTGACTTTCTGTTTCAATTAATTACTGAATCTAACACAAAAATTCGACAAGATCTTGTAAAATTGACCTCTCTAAGCGGTAAGCGGTTCCGCTCATAGTTATTTAACATTCTATACAATTAATGTCAATTTCAACCCGTTTTAATGCCTACTAATTAATAAAAGCTATTATTAATACCTGTTGTTTACATAAAATGAAAAACATGTATTGGACTCATAGCCTGGCCCAAAATTAGCACCGATTTAATTGTATAGTTGACAACTGCGCCGCTCCGCCAATAGAAAACAACAACAACAGCAACTCGAGTCTCATGCAATGCACAACAATATCAAGCAGGAATGGAACGAACGAAGGACCGAACAACAGACAGCAGCATGCGGAAACGACGTTAGAACACAGACATCGCACTGCACTGCACAGCACCGAGCCTGGCGCATACCAGGGAAACTGGTCCCGGCCGACGTCGGCACTGTTGGTCTCGGGTTCATCAATCGACTCTATAGTGGCGGTCGTGTTGGAGCTGAATGTGCTCCAGCGGTTCCAGGTGTTTGGCCGGGAGGAGGGGGCCTCGGAGGACGACGAGTCAGTCCCATCCGAGCCCCCCTTTCGTGGGAGTAACGGCGGTGGAAAAAAGGGGTTTTGGTTGGGCTGGCAGAGAGGAAGAGTGAGAGTGGGTGTGAGTGTGCGAGAAAGGGGGGAAAGAGTGTTGCCAGGGGGCGTGGAGGAATCGGTCAGACTTGAGCGGGGATTAAAGATGACTATACAACCAGTAAGGGTATAAGATAAAAAATTAAGAAACAATGGTTAAACGAAAAATGGTTACAAAAACGATCAACATTTTTGGAAATTTTGCTGTTTAAATTCTTAGATTAAATGAATGCTGTTGAGAGAAGTAGTATATCTATATGCTACCTACTGAATATGTAAAATCAAGGTGAGTTATGCAGAAAATAAATAGCAGGTTATATGTCAGACACATATACGAGCTTCTCCAGCAATTAAATCCGACTGGTCGCTTGATAGGTTGAATCTCTACTTTGATATGGTGAAGTGATTTAAGTCAAGGTAACATTTTAAATACCGTATATCAAAAACTTATTTACCACTCAAACACTTCTTTTAACCTTGATTGTCAAGTATAATCTAAGTTTGGTAAGATTTTATATATTATAATAGAAATAGTATAAATTAGTTACAAATTATATATATAGCCTATTTATTTCACATATTATGCAAATTTACAATTAACATATAAAAGCACTTCAACCTCTGAATGCCCTAAAGAATTTGGAACGTAAAAATCAAGGAAAACGACCTTACATTATAACATCATTAGGACAACAAAAAACAATGAATTCTGAAGTGATTTTATATTTTTTAGTTAATTTTTTTTTAGTTATTTATAAATAACTACCTTGAATTAAATAAATTTATTAATATATTTTTAATTAAATAATAAATAGCTAAATAAAGTGACAGTCATTTGTTTTTTTATGCATAAAGTATTTATTATCGGTAAAATTGGAAAAGAAGTTCATCATTTTGTTCATTATGTTCATATAAGCTACATGTTATTTCGTACCTATTCCATTTTACAGAGTAGTCTTTTTATGGTAAGAGATCGAATTTAGCCATGTAGGCATGTTTGCAATTTTAATTGTCAGCATCATATTTCAATACAATATAACAGATACATACAGTACATAAGTGTTGCTAATCTCTATAAGTATGCACAATAAAATGTTCCCTATAAACAGAGAAAAAGGTGCCGCTATATGCATATATATGCGCAGTAAAATAATAAGACTGATAAAAAATACAAGTTTTTATATATCGCTGAAACATGTCCTAGAATAATCTTACATTGCAGTTCCGATATTCAATCACGGAGCTTGATGGAAAGTAGCCCTGTCTACCCTGGATACGACCCTGAAAGAGAGAGAGAGAGAAGAGAAAAAAGGAAATTAAATCAAACCCCTGAACGATATAAGACCATAAAGTTGGGCCACCAATATGATAACTATGGCTGAAACTAATTTCACAAGTTATGTGATTTAATGACGAGTTAATAATTAATATACCCTAATGGTGGTTGCTAATGATATACAGTATAGTTGCGATGTATGTTGTAGTAATTAAATGTATCGATAAATTATTATTTATATTACTCGGAAATAAAAATAGGATGTAATTTTTCTAAAAGTAGCAAAAATAGAACCATATTAGTTTTGATCTATATATAATATAAATTGTCTAAAAATAAGTTTTCTTCATAGACAGATCTAAATGCCCTATAAAGGATCTAAATTCAAAGTATTAATGCACAGTTTTAAATTCCAGCGAAGAAGTTAATTTTTTTATATCACAATTATTCATTGTTTGTAAAAGAAAACCCACATAAATATTTAAATAAAATTTTAGAATAAGCTATCTTAGAATGCGTGTAAGAAAATCATGTAAAATTAATGCAACTATTAAATAATTATAAATGCGGCAGATCCCACATACTCCCCCAGGCTTTTACACTTCTACAGAATGGGTGATATAAATTAAAAGGTGTTTGAAATGAGTTTGATATTATTAATAAAATAATACATTCAAATCGGTACAGCGTTGTATATACCCAGTCTGCGAATGCTTCTAAATATGATGGACCTCCCAGAGGATTAAAAAATATATTATACGTTGCCTACAATACTATATAAAGTGTAGTAGCTTTTGGAAAATATATCTCTCAGTATATAATTATCGTTGATAAATAGTTGGAATTTTTTTTTAATAAAACATAATTATATCTTAAGATATTTGTTTGAAAGATAGAGTTTAAGATGAAGGGTATAGAATCTTTAATTTAAATTATTTATACAAAAATATGCAATAGACAACAAAATGCAACTATTTCTTCGTGATGTAAAAAGAGATATAGATAGATAGTGTTGGTGTGTCCCGTGAAAAAAATATATAATTAATTATAACAATACAAATCATTTTTTCAAGTCTTTCAATTAATTCTATAAATTAACCAAATTAATATTTTGGAATGCAAACAATGTTTCTTTCATATTTCACATAAAATAATAATTTATCAGAATAATTTCTGCCTACCTCCTTTAAATTCCGTGATACACATTACTAAATTTAGACGATAAGGATTGATTTGGTTAATTTTAAATATAAATAAATTGTGTCAGTCATTTTTATTGTTCACCCAAAACCATAATGTTTAAATTAGTTGAAATTTACAATGTGAAGAATAAACAACATTTACCCATTAACATAAATAATCTCAATAATTATTTTAATATTACAAATATTACAAATATTACAAATAAATTAAAATAACAATAAATAACAGAAACTAATCACATCAAAATGACAATTTTAATTATAATTAATTTTATTATTTTGATTAATTAATTTGGAAAACCATAAATAACGAAACATTGATTCATATATGATCAAGGAGTGATTTCCATCAAATTTCCTGAATTGAAATGTCAAAAAACTATTTTACGTACTATAGCACTAAATCACTTCATTTGAATTAAATATAGCAGATATTCGATAGACCCAGAGCAAAGTATGCATCCAGAATCTTATGCAATCAAATTGGCAGAATCACAAAATTAGCAGAATCACCCTAAAGCTGAAATCTCTCTTTCTGCCAACAACACAGCCTACCTGTTTTAGATTACGTTTCTGAAAATATTTAAAAAACCAGTATTATGTATTTTATTAAGAAATCAAAATACAACAATAATAATACTATAATATATAAATAAAAAAATGACACAGGAGGTCGTCTGTTTGTAACGTAACAGAAAAAGACTTACCTATTCATCAAAAAAAGCAGAGCAGTAATGTCAGTTACGCTAGGCTGTGACATACTAAGAAGATTAATTCTAGTAAAAATAAAACGAGGCAAATACAATATTCATACAAAAATTCAACGTTACCGAGGAATGAAACAAAAGTTGCTTTTCACTTTTCATTTGTAGAGATAAAGAGTTTTATGTTTATTTATGTATTATGTAATAAAAGCTTAATTTTCTCATTTTTAGTTGATAAAACAGAGTTCCTCTTCCACTCAAAGGGAAAAATCAAGAGATATTTTTTATTGGCAAATCACACATTCTCGCCATCATACAAAATAGTATTTAATTGTGATTAACAAAATTTCCTGAACAGGAAAATATAATTTTATCTTTGAAATAAATATAATCAAAAACTCCGAAAAGCTTAATGGGAGAATCCTTCGTACAACCTTAATTGGAATCGATTTATATTTAGCTTCTGTTGTAAGTTTACAAGAAACATAGTTATAACTAATTGATTGATAAGTTCGAACATATCTGGTGATGACAACGAGCCCACCACGAGTCCTCCCGACGTGAATAAGGGGTTGTTCTTAAATCTACTAACTCGTAACTGTTTCTATCATTAATTGATAAATTAATTATTTAAACTATTATGTCTTAAAACACGAGAAAATTATTTCATGACAATTAATTAAGAAAGCTAGCAACATGCTATTTTAATGTTAAAAAAAACTCTTCGTTGTCATGGCCACAAAACGAAGCTATTGGGATCAAAGTGGCTTTGAAATACAATACATGTGCCACAGCAATGGATATATAGAATGAGCATCAGCAATTGATAAAAAACATCATTTCAGTAAATTAGAAAAGACGTACTATTTTACTGTCATGTAACATTTGATACAAAGATGTAAAAAGATTGATTTACGTTGAAACGTGTTTTGCATATCAATTCTAACAAAAATAAAATAAAACATAATATTTGATGTTATTTAAAAATAGTTCGATTATTATTTCATTGTTATTTCATCACTAAAATTACTTTATTGTTAGTCACCTCTAATAAATTTCACAAGTGATATGCTTTTAAAATGATTAATACAAAGGGTAAGATAGAAAAGAAGATAACACGTTTATGCTGAAGATATTCCCTGTTTTACAGAGGAAATTTTATACTTATCACTTCAAAAAATGCAAAACTATAACTAAATAACAGCTGATAAAGCTGAAGTACAACAGTATTGACGTCCGCTTCGAAACGTGGTGGTGACTTACTATCAAACAAATCATAACTGATGGGAACAGTGACTCTGAACAACACCATTTTTCTATAATGACCATTCAAGAGAAAGCTTCACGTCTTCCACTCTCCCGGCTAAGATGATTACCAATAGTCTATGACAAGCAATTGATGCTCTTCGAATAAACTGGGACACAAATTTAATTACAGAAGCATATTCTGTCGGAACTGTGGTTTGTTTCCCTCGGACAGGACAGAGGTACCTGCCGGCCATGTCGACGGAGGTGTGGCGGAGGCGGCGCGATACTAACAATCAATTTATTATTGGCGCTAATCAAGTTGCTGAGGAAGATACAGTTTTTTGATCACGGTCGGCCGAAGATAATTGATTTACTTGAATAACAATCGTTGCAGAAATAGAGATTTGGGTTGCTGTTGATGTTGCTGTTGCAGCCAGTTCAGCAGAAGAGAGTGATCCTATTATGGGAGATGACTCACCGTAATTGTATGACAAAAACATTTTGATTACATCACGTTTGGCCAAATACCAAACGGACATATATAGGGTTGCTATATATATAACTAATACATCATTTTTAAATAAATTAAAAAAATTAATAAACACACAGTTTATAACTATATTAAAAGAATAAATAACAAACTAATAAATTTAGAAAAATATCTAAACAACGAAATATACAACAAGTACAAAAACGTTAAAAGAAAGACTTATCTTATGTATTTTTTGTTATTGTTAATTATTTACTGTGGACATTTTGAAACTTTAACGCGATAATAAAAAAGGAAGCAATTTAAAGATTATTAAATTAATTGTGCGATAATTTACTTCATAATCAACTTCTTTTTATGTAGAATAAAAATTCACAGTTATTTTTCAAAATAGTGATATAGAAACACGCATGATGATGAAAATATAGTTTTTCCAAACACACTTTTTTCAGAATGATTTGATTATATATAAAAATCTAGATAGCAAACAAAAAGCCAACATAAAGCTAATTACCTAAAAGTGGCTATTTTAATAACGGAATCCAAAGAGTATCTATAGGAAAACATGTTTTAAAAATATGAATTTTGATGAAAATTGAAACATAATTTCTAATTTGAATAGCTTGGATAAAATAAAGGTCACTATTTAATTCTTATTATTTAAATCCTTCTCAGTTATAATGAATATATGATGCATACAAAATCCTTAATAGTAAAATTAGCCCGATACACCCATATATAAATAAACTCTATGTTAAAGGATATAACTCTGTTTGATTGTTTATGACACACCAAAGGAAAAGGAAAAGAGTATTGTCAATATATTGTATACATAATGTATTCACTATAACAGACTTTCATTTTATTAAGCAATTTGTATTTCTTGTTCCAGTTGAAGCAGGGTGATATCCAGGTGGTAAAAATATACATAATTCACGTTTCTCAGACACTATACCGTTTATGACATTAGATGTTACTTATGATAGTTTAATAATAATATTAATAAAATCGAAATAAACTAATGTTACTTCTGTTTAATACAATTTCATATTGAAAAATATCAATGTAAAAATGTTAACTGTAATATTCAACTTGAATTCAAAAGACTTCAAAATAAAAAATCTTGAAATAAACAATTTTTTTTGTTGAACATTTCAGGAACAACGAAAATGCCTCTATTGCGTACTAGTGAGGAGATGTGGAGGAAGAATTTTTTTTACCAATTTGGTTGATTATGTGCGTAAAATATAAATTTAAAATTCCGTGACCTAAAACATGCATTCTGACCAAAAACTGGATCTTCTAAATCACCATGCAAGGTTCATAATATACAGTACAAGACTATACTGACTTCGTAATACCCTGCAAATTAGATGGAATATCTATTTGAACACCAAATAGGCAAAATTATTGTTCACGGCAACATTATCTTTGAAATAAATTTAATTATAAGTTTAATTGTCATCCATATACGATTGAAAAATATGTCAATCTTATATTGATTTATTAGAAAATCTCAAACATATTTCTAATCTAAATAAAAAAGGATTAATAATCACTTAATCCGGGTACCCAGAAATCCCGATCGATAAAATCTCTACAAGAACATCGTACGCCCTAGAAGATCTCTGTCACTGCATACGTCACCGCACCCACCTCCCACCAAGTGGCGTCACCCCGGTTGACCAGATCGATGACGTCATTGGCGGCGAAGGACAGCCCAGCTCTGCCTAACGGGGGACTCGGCTGACTGCCCGAGTAGGACTGGGTGGCGCGCAGCTTGCTGGTGGCCGTCTGCGGATTGGGCGATGAGGGGGGCAGGGGGGGTCGCCGGAGCACCGGGACCGGCGGTACCACGGCCTTGCTGAGGCAGTCTTTGTGCGCGATCACGCGGGTTTCTGATTGGTCGAGAGGAAAGTTATTGGAATACTATTGATCGCGATGCGGAGGAAATCACGGGTTGTAGGTTGTAAACCAATTAATTATAATAATTATGTAAATGACAAAACTACAATTTAAGTGGAGATGAAAACTAAATTAGTATATTAAATAAATTAAAATACTCACTCCATAAATGAATTTAAATCGATATTATTGCAACAGATGTATTACAACTTAAGGTCACCTGTTCCTTGTCTTTTAATTCAACTTGAAAACCTTCAAAACAATATATTTTCATGGTTTAATTTGTCCCTTAAGTTTAGCTTAAAACGATACCTGAGATCCGTGCGGACAAAGTGTGTTGATCAATCAACATGAACAGGAGGTAAACAAGCTACAACGAAACAATAGAGAGCTTTTACGTAGAATTATTTTGCTTTCATCTGTTTGTGTGTGTTTGGGTGTGATTGTGTAAAATAAAATCAACAATGGATCTGACAAATAAAACTGTACTTAAAGTGACCTTTCCGATGAAGTGCTCGAGAGTGATAGATATCACCTGAGTTCGTAAGAAAATAGACTGGATACTACAAAAGTTAAATACCGATTTACCATTAGACCAACTTAACAATCATAACAGCTGAACAGTGGTGTAATACTTATTTGTATTGATAAATGATAATCGATTATTTAGTGATCTACAAATAGGAGCTAAATCAATAATAAAATTAGTATGTCTACAATATGAAATATGCAATAAATAAAGGTAATGAGTAAATATTCAGTAAGAGAAACATAGCGCATACTCACTTAATGCTAGTATTTGTGCTAGTAACATGCTACTGATCATGTTAGCTGTACTAGTGCAGTACGAGTATTATCGTACTATCTATGCATAAAAATTAACAAAAAATAATGACAGAAATGAATGCAAAGTTTTAACTATGAACAGGTTATCAAAGAATTGAAACTTGAACATTGATAAGACAACAACTGTTGTATTATTCAGGCACATTTTTGCACAAAGTGAGGTACCATTTTCGTCGACTAGAATTAATTCTCTCCATTTTATTTTTACAAATTATTCATAAAATATGATTAAAATGCTGATTGTGGTTGATCAACTGTATGGTTGATAGCATGAAATTGTAGCGAGTATAAATTATCAGCAGATATTGTTCGCATGGAAACTCCTTGTTGAGCTCATCGCCTGTTATAGCCTGTTCGTAGAATATGTTTCGTAGATACAGTATTTGAAACAATTTTTTTCTGTGATGCACGAATACTCAGAAATTATATATTTAACAATTTATTATATAGTGAAGATACCAATTATTGTCGGATAAAAAATCACTATTATATATGAAGTGATTACATAGAAAAATGGAATATTTAACTTCCTATTTCATTCCTACCAATACCGTGCATTATTTTGAAAGAAACGTATATTTGTCATTGTTCCTTATAGTATAAATATATGCCAATTAATTATTTAATTTCAGTTCATTCAAGAAAGATATATTAATTAAAAATATAGAAAGAGATATTTCCCTAAGGCACTTATTTTAATTGAGAAAATATTGTTGAAAAATAAATTTTTGAATTTAGAGACAATTGTATTTTTGGTTATGCCTCGGTTAGGTCAAACTTTTAATATGTATATAATATTATATAAACTGTTTTTCAAACTGAATTTTTAAAAATAACTAATGTTGTAAAATGTTATAATCAACTCATAGAATCGAATCAATTTATTTATCAATCAATAAATCAATCAATCAATTAATGGAAAAATTATATAATATTATATATAAAATAGAATTATATCATTACAATTATACAGAAATATATGTTTATTTATCTATATTATAACGTCATATTTAAAAAATAAGAATTGACCCGCTAATAAATTACAACATAATCTGATACAAATAGGTCAGATATGAAATCCACTTCAACTTTGAACTATGCCTTATGAGTAGTGACAATGTTGAACTGACTTCTAAAAATGAACGACACTGTTACTTAATAAATAAACATAATAGCCTTTAATAGGTATACAATAATGAAACCCAACTGTCCCCTCTTGAAATACTTTGATGAGAAGAGAAAGTTATTTATATCTGTCTATACAGGAGAATGAATGATAATTAGGTAATTAACGAGCCGAGAGAACCTAGTCAACTATTTGAATTTAATTGATATTTGAGTTCGATTAAACCAACTTATGTGACGTCATTATGTAGAGCGACTTATTGGTGGTCAAGTATGATATTAGGTTGGCGTCTCTTATACTCCTATCAGGCGATGCATGTAACTCGACGCTGATTGTTTAAGCTGGTTGCCATTGGGGAGAAAGGCTGCAGTAGCGAGTGTTTGGCTTGGTTTCATACATATTTTTCATAATAATAGTGTATTACAAGTATAAATTAATTATATAAATTGAATTATTTAAATAAATTTACAATATACCTAGTATCTTACTCTATCTGTTTGTGTTGCTGGTTATAAACTAATCTAGTTCAAACACTCGCCTTCATGGGGAGTCGTCCCATTCCCCAGGAAATGCATTGGTGGGGTAATACCTAAGTTGAACCACCCAATAATTATCACAAGCAAAATAATCATAAAGCCCTTCTATGTAGGTTCGGAAAATAAATACGGTTACTATTTTTTCTGAGTCCGCTGGACTTCATGCAACTGTCTATATGGAGGTTAAAAATTGTACATTACTATTAATATTTTACTACTTGTAGATCTGTTTTAAGACTTTTCAATTTTTTAACTTGGTTTTCGGAAGGACTTAACCCAACACAAGTAAAACTGAGAAAGCAATTCCAAATGTTTAATAAAAGTTATCGTTGCTTATTCGTCTAAGCTTTAAAGCATTGAAATATATTTATGCAATACTAGTAAAATGCAAACAATGCAGGAATGCACTGTTCCACATTCTCCACATTAGTCCGTGCATCGGGCCACAATTTACCCGAGACAAATGCCAACAACTAGAATAACGTGAATTAGTTTTAGAAAGAAATTTCGAGCAATTTAGGATTTAAAATACAGGAAGAAAAATAGACGCTGAGATAATATTCCACAATAAAATATTAATAACAAAAACAATATATTATTTTATTGTTAAGATCACAGTCGGCCATATCTAGAGGGTAGATATCTGTAGTTTAGATAATTAATTGATATCCTATCACTTAATAGGAAATGCTTATTAGACAGATTTGATTCAAATAATTTATTATCTATCTTTGCTTACATTGAACGATTATATAAATACACGAAATTCCGTTTGAGAATTGTGTTTTTTCCTCGATATATTTATACAACTGTTAATCAATACCACAACTCCTTTCTCTAAGCACACTAATCGATAAGAAACAGCATATTGTAAGGAACTCTCACATAATATATATTTAATTAAGGGCGACCATTTTAACAAAAGGAAAATGGTCACAATACCCGTATACACGTAAGGCAAAACTAGGAGACATCCTTAAAGGTTGGAGAAATGAAGCAACCTTCTCCTATTCCGATATGGTTTCCATTAATAGGGTAATAATTATATATTACTATATTATAAACAATAGTTAAATAGAAATAGAAATCAAAAGACAAAAGTTTAATAAAATAGATAACTGCTTGAGCTTTCGTATGCCATTTCGAGGTGATAACAGATATTAATTTAAATCAGTAGTTAAATATATTTGTTGCATAACTAACCGTATTACCAAATATTTGACCTATAAAAACCGAGATGAGGAGAGACAAAATATTAAAAAGCAATTGAAAAATAAATAACATTGGCGGATCTATGAATCTAAAATAAGAGCATATTGTGCTTTTAGTAGATATGATATTACTATTAGTGATTTCCAACGAAAAAGAACATTTTAATTATTTCGTTCAAGCTGTTTAAAAAGGGGCTAAAATCGGGGAGAAGGGGAGGGAGAGGTATGAAAAGTAAAAATTTCAGGTCGCGCACAGCGCTTACCCTCTTTAAACACGCCACTGCAGAAGGTAATGAAAAAAGTAACCAGAAATGACAATGAAAACTTTTAAACAATTAACCAAAAAATAAATTAATGTTGCCCCGTTTCTAAATAAGTAGGCTGAGATTGATGTAGACGGTAGACTTAACAAAATA
This sequence comes from Coelogynopora nodosa, assembly GCA_034780555.1. NCBI lineage: Eukaryota > Metazoa > Platyhelminthes > Proseriata > Coelogynoporidae > Coelogynopora > Coelogynopora nodosa. Next base: position 558 of record JAUZND010020018.1, on the reverse strand, counting down.
TAATTAGTATATAGTACATGAAGGCGACGAGCCACTCACTGGTACACTGGTAGCCCTGTAGAAAGACTCCACAAAGGAGCTGACTGCAGACGGAGCAGTAGACTGTTTCGGCGAAGGTTTTCAACTCGAATTGGAAGCCATTCTTCAGGGCACCCGGCGGATTCAGAGTTTCTCTGGAAGGAAGATCGCGAGAGAATAGACAATGTTAGCGGTAAAAAAATATACTCTCAAATATTAAAATTTATATCGAATTGACGGAGATCAATTAAAGGTAGACTCAAAAAATGGAATCAACAATTTTAAGTCGATCGTTACTAATTTCGATTAACAGAACATTCTTGTGTAGTAGCATGTGTAGTAACATGTGTAGTAACATGTGTAGTAACATGTGTAGTAACATGTGTAGTATCATGTGTAGTAACATGTGTAGTAACATGTGTAGTAACATGTGTAGTAACATGTGTAGTATCATGTGTAGTATCATGTGTAGTAACATGTGTAGTAACATGTGTAGTAACATGTGTAGTATAATGTGTAGTAACATGTGTAGTATCATGT
>JAUZND010020007.1:11041-25828 GCA_034780555.1 Coelogynopora nodosa | reverse complement strand
ACACAGGCCTAGGAAATGAGAGGATGATAAGTCATGCCTGTAGTGGTTATATGTTAACTAAAGCCATTATCCAGGACTCAAAACCAAGATATATATACACAATATATGCAGTCCTGTTGCCTAATATACAATATAAATAAATATGGAATTATTTAACTGTGACAGATATTCGTAAGGAAAAACTAAAGTGTCACTCCTGTTTGTCAAACATAAAATTATTCATTTTCTTCGTATTATTTTGGTCCCCTTGCCAACTTAACTAGGAAAGGGCCGTCTTGCGATTGAAAAAAAATGTTTACACACTTGCTTTAAATAACGATATTAATATTTTGCTAACGCCAATCTTCAAGGCAGTTATAATGATATGAATTAATAGTTCAGGCATAACGCATATAGGTTACTCAGTAACAAAGAAATAAACTGTACAATAATAGTGTATATAATATGGCGACTATGCTACACCCTTACGGGGCTGAATTGGAAGTGAAAGTCTGGCATTGCGTCCGCCCTCAATCCTTCCGTGTCAATTAACATATCCGTAACATACCACATACCCATCTTATCTAGCCGAACACGACCTTCAACTGACTGATCATTGAATCTCACAGCAACTCTCATCTTCACCGGAAGTTGGACATCTCTGTTATAGTCAAAATTAAGCACCGAGATCATCACACGAGTCCTCCCTGCAGCCCAGAAACCCACCCTAATCAGGGAACCCCCCAGAGAGGCGGGAAGGCGGAGGGGAGAAGCTATCAGATAATTTCTTCCAAAATCGAGCATGAGCCGCCACCTTTCAACGACCTGTGCAGGAGTGAAGTCGGAACGACGGACAACAAGGGTCCACCGGCCCTGCGCGTCACACAGGGTTATGGGACCTATCTCTGGCCACTCGGGCATCAGTTGTCCCTCTGTGGCGGTCATTTCTGCGAGTGACAGAGCACAAGGTTAATTAAACTCTACTTGAATACTAAAAAATAATAATATTTTAATCTAAGGGTTCATTTAAATGTCAAAATTTTGAAAATTCTGATATGTACATATTGATTATGCATTTTGTGTATTATTCAATTTGCACTAATTTATGTAGTTTAATCCAGTTCATATTTCTATAAACGGACAGTCACAACAATACTTAGTGCACAATATAGAACACACATAAATTAATCCACAAGTTATTCGCTAAGAGCTAGGTAATTTATGGAAATAAAATATTTAAATTGAAAAGTAAATATTAAACGAAATTTGATTGATATTAGTATACGGTAGATTCTCGTAATCAATGTGACATATAATAAATACATTTTGGAACATTAATATTCTCTCAAAAGCACACAAAACCTGGTTAAGATGGAACAATTAACAACATACGTACAGTTATAGATTATATATCTACAAGTATAAATGACCAACAATAAAAACGAGTTTTGAATGGTTCGCACAGTCAAAGTTATGTATGACCTATGCGACCTTCGACTGCAAAATGAACTTTTTGCTATAGTTTGTTTTCAACTGTTAATTCTAATTAACTTAATTTATTATTCAAAAGTAGGTCAACAGATCTCACAGTGAAACATATATCAAAACTGGTCACAACACGCATCTTACTTGGAGTGGCTGGTGGAAATTCTGCTTCAATTTCATCTGCAAATAAAATGATAAAATAATTGAATATTTTATTGAATTGATATCACCACAGAATTTCGTATTAATTAATAAATAAATCGGACAAAAATATTTAAAAATCATCAAATAATGTAATGATATATATTTATAATTTAATACAATGTAACAAGGGTAACTCTTTAAAAAAATGTTGAACGATGAATTAGGGTTCCATTAACACCGTTTGTTAAAGCATTCAAAGTTCTCACGCTTTAAGAAATACAGTTTTGCCAGACAATTTCAAACAAATAGCGGACGCGGACTGCTAATCTCCCAAAATCTGACTGAGCGTGGCAAAACCATTCAGAGGTCAGGGGGCACATGGTCCAGGGACAGAAGAGGGTCGTTAGGGGGAAAGTTAGGTTACCGTTAGTTACGCAAACTGTAAATAGGCCATTGTGGTGCATCAGCTTTGTGAACAGCAACACACTCGCAAGAACCACCAAAGAAACAAATTGTTAAAAATATCTACACTCCTGGTGTAAAATACACCTAATAGTATACTACATGAAAACAATTATTGTTTAGCTCATTTTCATCCAAATGTTAAATTCACACCCAAATATTTCACAATTAAAACCTTGAAATCCGGAACAGTTTACCCCATTTCCGTGAAGAGACGCTCAAAATATTCTAAAATTTGGCAGTGTCCTGGAGAATGTTCCCGGGACATTTGGTACATAACGCTTCACCATAAACCCCCAAGTACACCTATATTTCATTGCGGTTTTATAACATGTGATAGCATAATCTGCTGCTGGGTCTAGTGGCAGAGACTTTGGTGGGAGGTTAGGGAGGCGGAACTGCAGGGAAAAATTGATTGTTATCAACTATGCCAGCTGTAAATAGGTCATTATAGTACATTGGGCCATTGAACTGCCCCACACTTAAATGGAACATAGGAAACATTTCATATAGATCACTGTATTAATCTTGCTACACGAAAACATATTTTCCCTTTTATTTTCGTAAATAAATTTCGTAATTAAAAAGAGTGAAATCTGGGACATTTACCTCATTTCCGAGATTCTCGAAAATATCCTAAAATCCGGGACTTTAGCGGAGAATCGGTCCTGGACACTTACCCCAACTAGTCTAACCCCAAACCTGGGTTCTTATGCTTTGAGTCATAGGAAATTAAAGGCTTTTCCAGACATAAGAACCATTTAGCAGAAATGTTTTGAAAAAATCTCCGAGATGGCATGGCCAACTAGAATGCATATAAAAGCATGTGACATCATTCGAGAGTCTACCATTTATTCTTTTAAATTAAAGTTTTGTGATAAATCAAATAGAAGATTTAACAATATTAGTTAATCCTTATGCGATAAAATAAGTATTTATTTAAATAATTTATACGTCTAGTCGAAGACACACATAGGTGAGTATAAAAATATTCTTTAGAATAAATATGTCGAAAGAGCAAGACGATTTTTTTTGTTAGATGAAACTATACATAGATCATAAATAAAATATGGTATATAAAAAACCCTACCACGAGAATAGCGGAAGTTTAGCAAGTATGTTTTTCAAACTTAAAACGACCGCAGAAACAAAACAAATTTGTTTGAACATTTTTATAGGAGATAAAAGTAAAGTAAACATGGCAATACGAAACTTTATACTGCACCCCGACTTGTTAATAACATTTTAAATCAATCAGTTATATAAATAATTAATGTAACGTATGAAACATAATGTACCGCATTGGATATAATTCATTACAATAAAGTTATTATCCTCCCTAAGAATTCAGAATTTTTATTTTATATACGTATAGCTAAATTAAAACTTGATTGTCATTTGGCAGATATTAACTTACTATAATCTCTTTTAGCTGCAATATTCGGTTCGATAACATGTTCTGGTTCGACAGATTCTGGAACAACTTCTTAAAGTAAAGAATTATGATAACAATTATTAGTTAATGATAAATCAATAAAATAAGACATATATATATATAACAAGTAGGTTGAAACATGAAACAAATGTAATTTGCGGCAAACATCCTAATTAACAATTAATTATGAACCATTAGACTCAACAAATCATATGAAGGGAAACATATTTAGACTTATACCATTTTTAGCGATATCTTGGCAATAACCTTTGAAAGTACAGGGAAGATTCATTTTATAAATATTTACAAAGGATAATAACTAATATTATTTTACCACAAATAACAATTACTATCTTTATATTTGGTATATATTATACCCTTTGGTCTGTATAACCCAAATAACCTCATAAATGAAATAAAGCCTCTCAACAGAGTGGAACAAAGATAAAGCATTACAAAAAGTGACACAACGAGTTACTAGATGATAACACAAATAAACGATTGCTTACTATCTGTTTCAGCTGAAAATATCGGTTCTGCAACATTATCAGGTTCGACGGGTTGTGGCGCGATTTCTGAAATGTTAAAAAAGTTATTTTATGTACAATAAAATCAATACTTTAAAATACTTCAATCGACAGAAAGTAATACTTTGTAGATTAACTTTGTCTTAACAGATTCACACCTAATGTGAAATATTTTCAACATTTCGGACATTGTTAACAAATAGAATTGTGTAAGAAAATACTAGTAAAGCAAAAAAATATGTCATAATTCACAAGTTCGAGTGGAAATTAGATCAGGATATGGGCATATTATAATAGTATAACATGTGTGAAGCCGCATTATCAAGAGTAACTATAATCCACATGTCTAATTTTGTAAAAAAATAATCAAAATAATTAAAATTATTTTATACGCAATATGAAGCTTCATGTAATAAAAGTTAAGAAAATCATTCTATAATATGTAATAATGTAATTATCATGTTATCGTTTTACACATAACTGAATCAAAATGATATAGGTACATTAATGCAAATAGCAAAGGAACATACAACAAAAAACGTCCATACAAGACGACAGTTTCCTTTCATCGAGCAAGAGACTACATATATAAACATCACAATTATGTAAGTACAAAAATGTCAAAACTAACCTGGAACTTGAGTTTTTAAGAGATCTGGTATAATGACTTCTTCAGACAAAGGTTGACCAAAATACTGAGGAAAAGACAACTGATTTCCACAAATACACCTAAATTGAGAGGGTCCACAACTCAAGACTATGAGAATTGCAATGAATATTTGTACTTTGATGTTGTCCACCTGCTGAACACAAGTTTGGACTTGTGTTCCTAGTTCAGTAAAATGTTCAACTTGGGTGTTGAGCACATTCAGCTGAGCCTCATGATGGGCACCGACTGTGATGTCCCTCCTTCGCATGTCATGGATAACAGCGTCAGCATAATTGAAATGGTTTTCCAAAGCATGAACTTTCTTTGCAAGTAACCTGTTGGCCACGACTTAAATAAGTACAGAAATATATATTTAATAATGGAAAAGATAAATATTCGAAGAATAGTAAAAACTTTATATGTTAATACAACCAAACCACATGACAAATTATTTAGAATTTAAAAATGTATTAATTATTTATATTATAAAAATCTGTACATTATATGTATATGTTAAAAATTTCAGATGAATGAAGTGGTAACTTTTGTACTCCAGTTGATTGATGAAAGTATGTATGCATTTCACATTAACTTTGAATTTGAACATTTCCACTCTATTAAATTCTAATCAACTCTAATTACCCTCTATTCTGCTCCAACACCTCCAATTCCATTCTTCTCTAATTATTTTCTATTCTACTCTAACTATTTACAATACCATTCTATTATTTTTTAGCTATATCCTATTACTTTAATTCACTCCAATTCCACTCTATTTTTCTCCAACTATCTTCAATCCTAACTAACTATACTATATTGTAATAATTTAATTTTAATCTAACTACTTATAAATCAGATTACACTCTATTTAATTATAATTAACTCAGATTCCATTTTATTATAATCAAACAAACCGAGATTCCACTTTAGTTGGCTATGTATAGTTCAATATAAATAAATTAAGTAATAAAATAATTTAAAATATAGATTTTGCCTTGGACAGTTGTTTTGGCTTGAGCATAGAATATATTTAATCATAATATGTTCATGAATATAGATAGCAATTATATATATTTTATATATATCCCATATATATTATGAGTAAATTTTATCCATAATATAATCTTAGAAACATATTCTTTAATTATGGAACTTGTTTAATTAAATTGCAAGTTCCAAGATAACCCACCTTCTATAATAAATTAAAATTTTATATTGTGGTGTGCCATAACAATATTTTTATAAATTGAGCAAAATACAGTAATAAATTAGAATCTGTACAGTAAGAATGAGTGATCTAGGACCTTTATATCTTTCAGATATATTGAAGTAGTATATTTCGAAACTCCGCTTATATATGGAAAAAATTGAATATGTAAACATATCAAAAATATAATGTCATTTTTATTGTTTTATTTTTAATTTTTATTAACAAAATTAAATGTCATTTATATAATGTATAAATATTTTTTAAAAACAAAATATTATACAAACATTATACAGTAGAATCTGCTTATATCAAACCTTTTATAGCAGTCCCAGCAATTTTGATATTTAAGCAGATTCCACTGTATCTCTAAATTCTACAGTATAAATTCAAATTTACCTGAATTCTGAAATTTCATACCACTATTGCATAGATTTAACATTTCTATGGTGTGGTGCTGAGATAAGAAATTGTACACTTGTACTATTGGGAAATGTATACATTTTAAAGTTAATATATAAAATATAGACTTAAATATAACCATAGCCTACCTCACATTACTGAGCCAGGGTTCCTACCAGCTTTTGGATAAAAATATTCAGGAGAAATTCTTATATATATGTAATATATTTATATTAATAACAATGGCCAACATCAATTTTTATTAACATACTTTCCTTAATTGTTTTAAAGCTTGTTGACACAGGTGGTAGTGACATTTTACCTGTATTTATGATTAACAAAGTTGCAAATAATGCTAATTTTCAGAGCAAAAATGGTATTATATAATAATAGATATATTATTATTTTAAATGTGCTGCACAAGGGTTAATGTAAGGAAAAATCTAGTAAAAAAGTCCTAATATAAAATACCCAGAAGATATCCAGGATTGGTAGGAACCCTGGTAGCAGTATAAAGTAGGCTACATTTTCTCTAAAAGTAGGCTTATTTTATTTTAAATAAATATAAATAACTAGCCTACGACTTCCCATTATATAATTATTATTATACATAGAAATTAAATTGGAAATATATGTAAAATTAATAATTACGCTAATAATATGAACATGACCAAGAAGCTTAGCAAAACAATATTGTAACAAACCTTATAGGACTTAAAAAATATTGACTGCATAGCAGGCATATTGCATTTTAGATGGTATTTATTTAAATATATTGCTCATTAAATTTGATTGACCATCATAAATAAAAATAATCATTACTTGCTAAGATATTTTTGTTAAGATACTTGCTAAGACATGTTTGGTATTTAACTGGATTTTTATTGTTATATTTAGTAACATTATATATATCTAGATGAAATTTTGCTAGTATAATTATATATTTTTAAACTTTTCATCTGATATAGTAAATATTTTTATTAATTTCCAATGTAAACAATACCATGGTAATTTAATATTTTTAAGATATGACCTAGGGCAACATAATCTATTTCTTTAAAAAAATTATCATATACAGTAGATAAACATTGAAATAAGTATTGTAAAAATGCTAATATAGCCATAGGATTAACAAAGATGAGAGATGCGATATGACAGGGTGACGTCAAAATGTCACTTTGACATAATGTCACCATGAATTTTTTTTAATAATAAATAAAACTGATGCTGATGCTCATCTGTCTAGGGGGACTAATTATTTGTCCATTTAATAATTATAGTGATACCTATACATTTGAATATATAAACAAAAGTTTGTATTAACCTTTATTTTTTTAGTTATGGATTTGGTGACATTTTGTTGTGAGGATGTTTTGATGTGTATCAATATGACTTATGGCATGCATCAATAAAGTTTGGTGCAATAGAGTGGTATTATGCAATAATCAGTGCATAAAATAGATTTGCATATAAATTTGCTATAACCATTAATTGCTAAACACATATAAACAGTCATCATATGTAGTACTTAACACACTGCACTGATCATATTTCATCATCATTTAATCTTTTCTTCATTGAACATGGATTCTGACCTCAACTCATATCTTTAATAGAAGCACAAAATTATCATTATGAATGGATGTAGTACTTCACTTATTTACATTAAATTACTGACAGTGACACGGTATATTCACTCTCAGGCTCTAATTAGTATTCTTCATTAATAATTCTAGACACTAATACTGATTATTAGTGTCTAGAATTATTAATGTTTAATTATTGTTGAATTATTATTGTTAATTATTGTTGAATTATTAATGTGTAACATATATAATGTTACAGTTTATACAATCTTGCCATTATTAAAAAGCTTAATGATATGTAGGGTATTAACAAACATTATATTTATTTTCATGAAAGATGTATTTTTAATTGTTATAAGATTATATAAAATTTTGCAATATTTTCTATAATATATTTAATATTGGATATAACTACAAGCCATCTACAGATATAGAGTTCATTAAATTAGGTCCAGATGACTTCTAGCTAAAAATGAGCCATTACAGACTGACTTTGTAGCTATTTGAAACCTTTGGCTCTGTAACATTATTATTAAACTAAAGAAAATGGTCATTTTACATTTCATTGGCATTGCCATCACCATTGGATAATTAAAATTTATTTGTCTATATTGTTAATGTACTATTATAATTATTGCATTTTGTTATGCAATGGCTTTGAACCCACAATCTCATCTGTAGGATTGTTGTGCAGGCACATACCATGCCCATGGCCATGAGCATGAGATGACACAGTAGGAAGTAGGGGCCTTGCAGCAATGCCAATGTTTTGCAAGGCAATTTACTGCATCATGTCTCTTGCTATTATCAATAGTCAACATTAATTTACCTAATTCAGCAACAATGTCTTCCATTAAAAATTATATTAACAAAATTAAAATGATTATAATACAGCAGCAATTTTGACTGTCGACCGTTCTCAATTGAAAACACATTTCTGAAGCAAAAATTTAAATGAAATCGACGTCGAATATAATCAAAATAATAAAATATAGCTCACTTAAAAAAATATTTAAAAAGTATTAATTTGTCTTTTCAACCACGTATTATAAGAATAAGAATCTTCAATAATGAATTAATAAGAATATAAATCCTTGTCTAAAAGTGATATAATAATTAAGTAATATTTTTTATTTCGAATAAGAAATCTCCAGCGCACAAAATTAGAAATATTAAATATTTCCGATATTTGTCATTAAGTAAAATTTGCTTCAGATTCCTATTGACATGAAACTGTTATAATAAAGAAACATTATTTACTACTGTGTTTTGTATGAACAATTGTAGTATAATTGTATGCACAGATCGTGTTTGTTTCCTTTGTCGCTAATGGTAATCCGATTGACTAATCAAAGGAGAAACTATAACTTGCATCGCCAATTTATATGTAATAGAGCCTATAAACACATTAAAATCATGCAATCTATAATTTACAAGTTAAAAACTAACTTGGAACAGTATAGTGAAATCCATACATTTAAATACTTATTACAAATAATATAATATTATTTAACCATTTTCGATCTATTTTACGTTACAAATTCGTGTAACAAAATTGATAATTTATATGAATTATGTACACGACTAGGCCCTATATTAAATAATAACCCAATAGTGCTGTAGTAATAATATCAATACAGTAAAACACCAGAATGGATCGAATAGACTTTCATATAATAAATTTAAATAAATGGAAAATTTCTATAAAATAGAAAATCAAATGAAAAGTATATTATTGTAACGAAATGAATAATATTATACTTTTTCACATGTCACAAAAATTGTACTTTTAATAAATTTAGAGTATACAAATACAATGTGCACCACCAAGAAAAAACAATTGTGTTATATATATTTATCACATAAGCTTAATGTGAAACATTCTGTATAAAAATAGAGCAAAAATTCTTAGTTCAGTAATTAATAATGAGTCTAACAACATACAGGCATATATAGTATGCTCAATCCAGTTTGGATGGACATTTCCAAGAACTGCGAGGGAGACTAATGTGCATTAATTTATTATTCGCTCTTTCATATGCTCAATACTTTTCACTATATGTTTTCACTGAGAATACGCGTTGCTTTAAATATCCCCAGAAGAAAAATCCAGGGTGTCAGGTCAGGCGATCTTAGAGGCCATTCGACCATTGCTCGTATTCCAATCCAAGATTGTAGAAATTGTTCATCCAAAAAATCACCAACAGAAATATCTTAACGGGTTGGTGCCCGGCCATCTTGTTGAAACCATATACTATAGGAGTAATTGTTCAAGTGGATTGCAGTGAAGGAAGTTCGTTTTCCTTCATTAATTATAAAAGTAGGCTACTTCTCCGAATATGTAATTTTACATTCAATAAAGAAGGGGTCAATAATTCGTGTTATTCATAAATGCCATGTACCAACAGTTCATTAACACTGCAGGTGCGTGTACAAGGACACAGACATCGATTTTAAATTTAAATTAATCATTGTAGAATGACGTAGATAGGTATAGACATAGACACACATCTAGTTTAAACAAGGACACAGACCTCGATTTTAAATTTAAATTAATCATTGTACAATGAAGTAGATGTAGATATATACATAGACACACACATCTAGTTTAAATAAGGACACATTTAAATTAATCATTGTACAATGACGTAGATATAGACATAGACACACACATCTATTGCGTAGTTTAAACAAGGACACATATAGATTTTAAATTTAAATTAATCATTATACAATGACGTAGATATAGACATAGACACATACATCTAGTTTAAATTTATCATTATGATATATGTACACATAGAGTTAGACATAATACTACAAGCGCGCCCCAAGTAAATAAGGATTGCATGCGGGCACGCTGCAAAAAAGGGGCCCGATTTTGTTAGGTTTTCATTGCCAGGAAACTATGATGATATGTAAAGATATCTAGATCTAACAGAATATTTATAACATGGTGAAATAAGAATAAGTTTTATGAAACATGTTTATAAGATCAATAATATGCACGAATAAATGTATAGACTAACAAACATATAGGCCTAAAGCAAATAACATTTGTGTTCACCATGTATTCAGCAAAATGCGAATATTTCAAGGAGGGGGTATTAAATTTAGGTATCAATTATTTTTTTATAATTAATAAGTTAATTAATACAATAAATTTGGTATTAAATAAAAGATACAAAATAGTAAGACATTTGAAGCAGTTTCAAAAAGATTAGAATAAATAGAAATAAATTAACTTTCCACTTACCCAAAAAATGAGAATTCAGGATATAAAAGTATAAATATTGAATAAAATTTTGAAAACAGTAACTAATAGGTGGTATTATTAATAATATTGTTAACAGTAGTCTAATCTAAGAAGTGAATTAATTGATTTCTTTAAATTAGTTAACAAATATGAAAAATAAAACGTTCTAAAATAAATCTGTTTACAAGGCTTGTAAACAGATTTGTAAGCAGGATGCCTATGAAATCCGCTAAAAAATTTATCTGGCAATATTTTTGGCGATCTCTTAATATAATACAAATATTGATTATCGACCGCTAGCGTTCACAGCAAAAAGGATTATTTTTCGGTAAACACCCCATTCACAATTTTGCGTAAACGATGGTTTTAATGTATATCATTACAATAAATTCAATGAATTCCAGATAATCTATATCCCTAAGTAAGTATAATAGAAAATGAAAGTGTCATTATTCTTCTGTTAGTGGATTTAATGATTGATTATAGTGATTCAGAAGAGGCAGCACTCAATTTATTATCTCTTCAGTTTACGCGAATTTTGCCATTAGTTATATTAATGTCTGAAAACAACTCTGTTTTAATTTCCGCAGTGTATGAAATGACATATGGTTAACAAATGTTGAGACAAATATAAAACTAAAATAAAACTAATACATTTAAGCAAAGTGGATTCGACCATACCACTTGTATCCAATTGGCATTAAATAAAATGATAAAATAGTTTGACGTATGAAGCAGTTTCAAAAATATTAGAATAAATATAAATAATATAACTTTCCACTTCCGCCAAAATATAACTGATAGCAAATATAAAACAACATGTTAATGATATTTAAAAACAATTACCAAATTCCATAATTTGGTACTCTATACGAACAAATGGAACATCGAATAAAACTATAAAAACTTAATTTTTTTGTATTATTAAATAACATAAATAAATCAATATAACGTACTGATTCTGACTCTAAATCCCGAATTTTGACAGCAGTGTTATAATTTTTGTTTGGTGATATTTGGGATAGAAATGTTCAATCTTCAAGAATATATCCTCTGATATAGGCCTGCCCATAAAGGGACAACCGCAAATCATGTCCTCTGCAGTTTCTCAATTATGACATGAATTCAGTAGAGAATCAGGGTTATATATGCAATCTACACTGCCGATTCAACTGCAAATTCAGCCGCAAATATAACCGAAGTTTATATTTTGGAATATATAATGACAAGGTGAACATGACTTATTGTATATGAAGATATACGGCAAACCATCGATTCTCTTGTAGACTCAACAAAAGATCTGAAAATATATACCTAGTCATAATTATTGTGTCAGCATGTCCGTAGTAAAGAATTAAATATTCATTTTCAATATGATTTTAATCAAATCTGCTTCGTATTTCCATTTATCACCAAATTATACATTTGGAACAAATTTTCTAAATCTTATAAAAAAATTTCTATGTATAAAAATTAAAACAATATTTATTAAAATTGTATTAAAAAATATTCAATTTATTTATTATTAATTAATATAATGAACTAAAATAAGTTATAATAAACAACGCATTAATTTAATGTATGTATATAGGACTACAAATATTATATTTATATAAAGTGATTTTCAGTAGTCATTGATCTATAGCGTATGTGACTATATGTAATCGATTGTATTATACATTAATCCGTTTAATTAGTATTTAACCCGAGAAAATGATTTATAATTTTTATCAATGAAATAAAAGTGGCAGTCAGTGTTGCACTAAATGAATTTACGATGCATATAATTGCAATAGAACCGCAAACATAAAATTTAATTAATGTATTTGCTGGATATGGTCGAGCTACGCTTAAAAATGAAAACAATTTAATCACGTTTTAGTGCATTTTAAATTTTATTTGGAACATATTATACAAAAAATTCCGCTTACATTAAATAGATAATTACTGGATATAAATGAATTGTAAATCATTTAGTCAAGCATGAATAACTATATCTACCCAATGACTCTACGATATCATAAATAAATACATATAAAATAATTATTTTATAGATTATTTCGATATAGTAAAGGGAAATTGGAAATCTTTTTAAAACTATTCCAGAAATAGTGTTTCGTATAATTTACTCGACGGGGGGTTTTAAGAAAATGTGTCCCAAGCTTTAGTTTTTGAATGGACAAACCATTTTGCAGATAATGTTACAATGTGTATCCAGTAATTTATATCATTAGATAACGTTTTTTGAAAAATATTTCTCTCTTTATATACATTGAAAAATTGGTTCACATTGGCTTAACATCCACGTAACAACACACGGGATGTGAATCAATAATAATGGTTCGAGTTAAAAAATCGCCTAAGTATTATGAATCTGGCGTTCACATTATTTGTAGTTATACTGGGACAAAAGAAAAACGCAGTTCTTTTTATTGATAATGCACCCAAGTGCTGAATATGATGATAATCGAATACCAGAAATATTAACTTTTATAACACATAAGTCTCGCGTGGATTAAATACTTCAAACGCAATGAGAAGATGTCAACGTTGTACCTACACCTTCTTCTGTAATCTATGGTTGTCGCTTTTCTGAATACCTGCATCATAAGAAGAACAATTTCAACTGCGGAACCGTATAAAACAATCAGTGCCAACAATCTATACCAATTGATATTCCACAAGTGAAATCAGGGATAAATACATCAACATGGACCACCTTGTCGTCCATCCTTTATTCGTAGTTTTCGGCTACGAACCGGCCACTCAACAGCAAGACAAACGAACAATTAATAAAAGGTTACAAATGCGCACCTGCGGACGACAAGAAAACTCGGGTGAAATGCTGCATCTATAACTGCTTCATGTGCAATTAGCATGCTTTTTTTCTACTAACTGTTCCCGTTGATATATTTTGGTTAATGTGGAATCATCGAAAATGTCAGGTTTGATTGTGCCAAATCGTTTCCCACTCTTAATACAGCAAAATATAACACTTAAATATTCTTATTATTTAATTTTAATATTTATTATTTACTTACTTATTTAAAACTTATTTATTTTTAATATTATATATACCTATACTGTATATATATATATATAACTGAAGTTTTGCTGAAATTATAGAAGAGTTCTTTTGATAATAATTTTGCTTTATTTCTAATTAAATATATCAAGACATAAATACATACATTACAAAATAGATGCTACTTTTGATTATAAAAATGTTGAATACAAAATGCATAAATTGACATGTGTCTCCAAGGTATAATTGGTTACATCTAATATCTCTTACAATAGGGTATGTATCAAATCTCTTTGTGCAGGTTTGTCTTTATAATGAGAAATAAATGTTGAATTATGCTCTTCATATAGCCTTATATCATTAAGATTAAGAATTTCAGCTTTTTTATTTTTTAAAAAGTAAACATTATTGTGTTAACCTTCAGTTGAAAACTTGATGTAGACTTGTCTTTTAAAATAATTGACTTTTAGAACAAGTTTAGAACAAGTTTAGAACAAGTTTAGAACAAGTTTAGAACAAGTTTAGAACAAGTTTAGAACAAATTTAGAACAAGTTTAGAACAAGTTTAGAACAAGTTTAGAACAAGTTTAGAACAAGTTTAGAACAAGTTTAGAACAAGTTTAGAACAAG
>JAUZND010020007.1:0-10941 GCA_034780555.1 Coelogynopora nodosa | reverse complement strand
TCCAAGTAAGAACTTTAATATTTGTAAATAGAGGTATTGCTTGAATTCAGTTTTTATAACAAATTTCAGGACATTAAATGAATAATATAAAAAAAGTAAAATATTGAAGTAGAAAAATCCTATCAAATGATCACGTCTAGTAGAAAATTTTCCTCAAACATTTACGACAAACCTGTACGAAAACCATTGGAATAATTTTCAAATATCACAACAGGACGGTGCACCAACTAAACAGCACCAACTAACGTTCTCTACCATTGCTGTTTCGTGGAACAAACACACCTAGTAGGACCGTGCAACAAGATTGTTCAAATCGGTTGGATTCCTGTGAATTATCGGCGAATTTTGTACACCACGATGCAGCTCTTCCTCAGCATGAACGTCCGCAACCTTAAGCTCGGAGAGTTCAATGTCCGCCTTGTCCACCATCACGTCCGACGACGGCGATATGATCTGACTCTCGCACTGGCCGGCGTCTTCTAGGGGCGGGGTCGTCTTCACCTCGTCCTCCGTGGCCTTGTGGCAGAACCGGCGCCGTATTGTCATCCCGATGAGGATCAGGTAGAGCGGGATCGGGGTGAAGATGGCGACCATGATGGGCATGGTGCCGCCCAGCGCTCCCTGCGGCTGTGGCATCGAGTAGAGGAGGATGAGGATGGGGATGCCGATGTTCTGGATGCCGGTCTCTAGGGCGATGGTCACCGACTTTTGGGTGGGGGGAGGGAGTGGGGGAGGGAATGGTTTATGTTCAGAAATATTTCATTTTGCAATAACAAATATTTTAACGTAAACATAAAAAGCATTTCAAGAATTATACTTCCTTAGTATAACTTTTTTAGAAATAACTATAACTGTATGAACAATATACTTATCCACATATGGGCCGAATTTTACTTTATTTAGAAAGCAATATTTTAAATGTTGATGAAATTGATTTCTATATGCAATATGACTAACGTACCACCATAATTACCAAAAAATCATTAGATTTTATTGATTTGTCAAAACTTTAAAAAATGATTTCTGCATGAAATAATTCGTTATATGCAAAAATATAATCTAAAGTTCTTAGAACAAACAATAACTGGTCCAATTAGGAGCGACAAAAAACTATTTTTCTTTCCTTGTAAATAAGATATGAATATGAAATTTTGATATAGTTGAGTGTTATGATTTATATACTATGATAATTTATAATTTATAATTTAGTTTTTATTTTGAATCGTTATGATGTTATTCATTATTTAATAAATAGGGCCATTTTCACTGTTTAATATCGTCACCGGTCGAAATAAGGCCATTTGTTATTACTTTTATGGGAGCGTAATTAGTATCCCTTCCATTAAAATTTGTTTCTTTATTCTTAGTTTTGAAAATAAATAGTTCAAATTATTATTATTGAACAGTATTTTATATTATAACAATAAACATACAGGTAAGTATGAAGTACCACAACATAAAGTCAATAACATTAAATTTGAATGTTTGCTTAGTGTGTAATTAAACATGGTATTATATTTAAAAGGGAACTACACATCACCACAGACAGTACTATAAACCCCCAGCATTTAAGCGAGACGGTTTTAAGCGATATTGTAAAGTTACAGCGTTTAAATAACGTTTAAAACAGTCTCAAAAGAAACGCAGCACAAACGTTTGCTGAGGGGGGTAAGCAACTCCAAAAAACACACACCTTGGCCCGGCCCTGGCGCAGCAACATGGAGATCCCAAAACCGAAGAGGAAGCCGAGCCAGGGCAGCCCGGCCCCGATGGGCAGTAGGATGGGATAGTCGCCCAGCAGTCGGTACATGTAGAGGTTGGCATAGGTGCCGAAGGTGATGATGAACACGACGAAGAGGAGGGCGAAGAGTTTGGTGAGTTTGGCGGCCTTGGTGGCCCAGGCTGGTTTGAGGTGTTTGAGTAGCATGCCCAGCAGGACCGGGACCACGATCTGGATCAGGTTGATCGCGATCATGTGGTAGGGGATGTTGACCTTGGAGGTGTCGATGTAGAACCGGGCGAAGATGAATATCCAGAGAGGCATCATTCCTAGTGAAAAGAGGATGGTGTACGTCATAGACTAGGTGTGTGTGGATTTATTATGCAAGTCTAGTTTTGTGGGTTATCGATACATTTCCCACCAGAAAATCGCACTTCAGTTTTCTAATAAAGATAAAATCTATGGGTTTTCAATTTCTATCGGGTAAAATTGAAGCAATCAATAGTTTTAATAGTATAAAAGTAGTTTTAATTCTTGATTTTTAGATGAAAACATTATATTTCTGCTTCTCAATATACAATATCTCATATTCCTGGATTCACAAAAAAAATATGCACAGAAAGCGCGAATGATGTAAATGAATGGAATAATTAGTGTTACTTAATGGCATTCATTATGATGTCATATATATTTCTTTGCCATTTGAGATGTTAAGCGTAGCTATAACTATGCTATTGACATATTTATCGACTGGTGGTTTGATTTTTGTTGATTTCCTCCTGAAAATTTATGGATAAGTGATAAAATATGTGGAATTTTGTTATTGTACAATATCCGCTAACGCTAACGCATTTGTATTCCCAGAAATATATACTTTTCATATGTTTTATTTAATAGCTAGTTTGAAACAGTTTCATCTGTTGTCCAAGTCGAAAACTGAGAATATCTAGACAAACGGCCGCACAAACTAGTCAGTTTTATAAACGTTCTGCTATTATACAAATGTCTTAATCAGGTTGGATTGTTCCCAATATTTTCTCTAATATGGATGATGTATACTACTTGCGATGTAAGGTCGGTTTAAGCTGAGGTCGGTTTGAAAGTTAATCCGTATTTGCTTTTTAATGTAATACTATATATTTTATGGTAATTTTTGGTGAATTGATGTATATAAAACTAATTATTAAACCGACTTATATACAGAGTTGCTTGTATTACATATATACAATGTTGTTCTAATCATGTTCATAATGATTTTCCAAAAAATATGAACTACATTTATACAATAACCGCATGTGTCGTAAATATAAGACCTGTATGATTTGTATAATTTAAATCAGATGTTATTCATTTTAATTAAATATTACAAATTAATTACAAGATGCTAAAATAGGGAATGTACTATGTCGTATATACAATAAGCGTTGTGTGTTGTGCAATAAAACAGATGTTCTATAATTACTTAACCCACTATGAAAAAGGTTAATTGTCTCCGCATAAATAGAACATTTATTTCAGTTACTTAAGATTAATTGGGACTAAGAGAAAATTCCCTTCAATTGCAAATTAATTGGTTATATATTTCTTCTCAATTTACTTCATATTTAAATATTGGCTTATACTTCTTATATGATAATATGGTATATTAAGAAGTATATAAGCCAATATTTAAATATGAAGTAAATTGAGAAGAAATATATAACCAATTAATTTGCAATTGAGGGGAATTTCTCTATCAATATAATATACAGCCAATTCATGTTCATTTACATATATATTATATATGTAAATGAACATGAATTGGCTGTATATTATTATTTAGTTTTTTAGTGTATCTTTGTATTAATAAAATACGTTTATATTATTTTATACATAATTATTGTAATTATAATTAAAATATTATTGTAATTAGCACTGAAGTAAATTAATATGAATTCATACGAATTTCGAAATGACTTTACATAACCACGTACCCATGATGCAAATAGTATAAAATGGCAAATAGCCCGCTTTTGCAGAAGCGGAACAAATAATACATTTTGGCAAATACTACGCAAGGACGGCTTTGAGATCTGTGAGTGTTAAGGGGACCTGTTCCTTGTGTGTACTGGTATCTTCATAGTGATTAGTTCTTCACATCATATAATCATGTGAAGGACACGTGAAGGACATATAAAGGACATGTGAAGGACATGTGAAGGACATGTAGAAGGGCATTTTACATTTATTTTATTTGTATTCAACGCTAATAGTGAGACGATTATATACACCCAGATACAGATGTTTAATATTATGTTATTCCACTATGCATAATCATAAATCTCACATATATGATTCCAATTTAATTATGGGTACCTGCACTGACTGCACTGATGATTACTTGTACTTTAATATACATTTTACATTTTTAACGTTTTTAAAAAAAAAAACATTTTACATCAATACAAGTTTTTTTATAATTTTTTTGTCAATTTACTTCCTTGTTTACACTGTAGTTTACATCTGCATCTGCAGGATTTTGTTAAAAGTAGCACTGTTAAACATGGTGCCTTTTTTTAAAGGTTGAAAATATTTTAACATTTAAGCATTTACAAACGAAATTTGTTCAACATGACTAAACCCAGTTTAACATATTATACAATAACGATAGTTGTAACATTATAATACTTATAATAATGCAATGTTATAGTTGCCTATATATATGGAGTGATTTTTGAAAACTGATTTAATGATTGGTTAAAATTAAATTTAATGAATTCGAGTTTTTTTCCCATGCAACACTAATTATTCATAAACATATGTAGTTTGTGAATAACGCATGAAACGAAAGCTTAAGTATGTAACTTTATGGCACAATTAGTTTATTACACATGCATGCATTCTAGGCGTACATACAACACCTAAAGCTGTCAAAGAGGCAAAAGTCACGTTGGTTCTTATCACTGCATGGTGACCTTAAATAACCAAGTTAAACAAAGATTTACTGTACCCGGTGATAATTCTATAATGTTCTGTTATTATGCTACAGTACCTAATTATGTACACCTCATTTCATGAAAATAATCTCAACAAAATACTTGAAACAAAATTTATGTTTATGTAGTAGTTTAAGATTTATCATTGTAAGAATTAATTTTTGTGTTTAATTTAGCCGTTTAAATGTTAAAAGTTAATTTTATTAAATGTTTGTATATTTATGTAATTGTATATAGTATTTTTCTGTATTTTAGTATAATATATTGATAGTGTATCGTAATCAATATAATGTATTTCTTTAAAATGAAAAAGACAACATTGAATTTATTGGTAATATTTAAATTTTGACTATTTATAATTAAGTATTGATTATATATAGTGCATTTTTAAAAATCTGTTTTAAACATCGAACAAAATTTTATTTTTGACAATAACAAATTTTCGTTATTATAACAAAGCATTATTTATAGGTTCTAAAAATGAAATTGAGTTACTTTAATTTTTGTCGACACGGATTATCATTGAATCAGATTGATTAAATATTTCAAGAAGACATTTACATATTTTTAATCAATTGAGATGCTTAGTATTATAACGAAAAATGGTTACTTATTTTTTAATGCAAACATTGATATATAAAAAAAACACCGACAAGACTCTTAACAAAATGTTTGTGAAATATTATCGAAAGGAAAAACAATTTCGGTTTTCCCTGTTCAACTTAAAATTTAGTAAAATTATTAGTATTAAAGAAAAGGCTTTTTTAATCAATAATATAAATAGAATTTGTATCCCTCCATTATCTAAAACTTCAACATGATATACATAATTAACTTAACAAATATAAATTTATGGTTCATTTTCATAAAAATAAAAATAGTTATTTTTAAAATTTTATTTTTAATCGACATTTACAAAATAAGAACAAAATAATTGTTAAAATAAATGTCAAAATATTCTAAGTTTTCTTTATATAACTTGATAAACTTCTATAACTATTTTAACTAATTACATCACACAAAAAACTTTATAATACTTTAATGAGATACATACAATATAACGCCAACTAGAAACATGAATAAGACGAAAATCCATAATAATAATTTTTGATGATTACTATTACTAACAGATATTATCACGATTTTCTTTAAATAAAACTAAAATATTTGTTGACAAACTCAAAAAACAACACACGGGTAAAGTACGATATAACAGCTCATAGGAAAGCATCAGCCAACACAAATTTGTTATATCATTTTGCTTTGTACAATTTGGAACGTTTAACTAGGCCTATGTACAACGTTTCCTCACCAATTCTCAGATTTGAATAATTTTTTCAAACTTTACGTATTATATAGAATAAACTATTACGTTTCATTTTATTAATTTTGTTTTTAGACAATAATATAAAGTTTTGCTGTCATCCAATAAAATCAGAACATATCTACGTAGCTATACAATACAGTACAATGTACAGCGTACAGCTCACTTCAAATAAGAAGACAAGTGGTAAAAACAGTCACTTTCTATGAACGTAAGCCTCTGTATATACATAGCTGTCATTATTTTCGTCAATGAATTTCTTATCAACTATTAAATCATGTAGCATATTCAGTAACATATTAATGAACGCTATTGCTATTAACTTTTAACTACTAAATACAGGTCCACAGCCAGTGGAGGTTGTTAGGGTCGCACGACACCCCCCCCCTTGAAGAAATGGGGGCCACTCATATGCAAAATATGTTAATAATTTTTTGAGTAGCAGTTTAACAGAATATGTGATCTAATAATTGTAGATACTATATTGTTTTTTTAAAATTTCATTATTCCTTATAATCATTTCATGTTCTGTACATATTTTAATGCTGAATTCCTGCATATATTGTTTTAAAATGCAGTGAAGAAATTGTTTGTTAAATACATTTATTTAAAAACTAATATATTTAAAAAAATATTATATTATTCCGTGTTTTAATTTTTTTATCCAAATATTAAAGTTCACTTTTTTTGGTAATATCGACAACCCCTCCACCGCTTAAACATGTCTGTCAGCGGACCTAAAATAGTTCCTATTAAACTACAATGGAACTATTTGTCTCTTCATCATATATCCTCCCTCCGGCTAGTCTATCTATCTCTCTGTCCGCACAGTGTCGCTCACCCATGGCAGCAATGGTGCTCAGGAAGGTCATCGTCATGCTGAGATTGAGATCCCCATTGAGCAGGACGGTCCAGACGTTACTACCACCCCCCCCTGGGGAGCAGCCAATCGTGAGCAGACCGAAGGCGAACTCCGGCGCCAACTGAGTCACCTGACCGAGGCCAAAGGCGATCTGAACACGTGTGGTGGTGTTGGGAGGCAATGTTTGTACTGTACGTCATACCGCGTAAATAGAAAAAATCAATACAATTGATTGAATAAACAATTCGTTAAACTTGGAAACTGTATTGATTAACCGTCAATGTTTGTACTGTACATACTGCGTAAATAGAAAAAATCAATACAATTGAT
The DNA here is from genome assembly GCA_034780555.1 of Coelogynopora nodosa. NCBI lineage: Eukaryota > Metazoa > Platyhelminthes > Proseriata > Coelogynoporidae > Coelogynopora > Coelogynopora nodosa. The sequence goes on along the minus strand of JAUZND010020007.1, from coordinate 3,730 downwards.
TGAATAAACAACTCGTTAAACTTGGAAACTGTATTGATTGACCGTCAATGAGTTATCAAGTCAAATTGAAATGGAAACGTTACATACACCGACAAATGGTGCAATGCCTGCATCTTCAACAGGGTGGAAGACAGAGTGGATCTTCTCCCTGTTCAAAGAATGCATTCTCATTTTACTCAGTGCTAAATCACAATTAACAGATCACATGAAAAAGTATGGAATCTTTATATTTTGTCGACATATTCCAAAACTTCGGTGATTCTATCTCTTTCACTACATAAAGAAGAAATGGATGAGTTGTATACGCCGGGTTAAGGATAAATAAAAGTTAATAAAAGTTCTGCGACGTGTGGAATTTCCTTGAGAAAGACAGAGGCGGGCTCTGTTGAAATATACGTGAAAGCAAAACTTTTATTTTATATTTTTATTGACACTATGTATATGATTATTTTTAAGAAATGTTGTGGCTTGTGGTTATTTTTTTGTATATTCTTTTTTAATTCTCGACAACGTGTGGTTTCGTTAAGTTACCTTTTCTTCTAATTGTTTGCAGATGAAAATACGCACAAATTGATAGAAGTTTATAGACAAATCCCAATAAAGTGGATGGTATACACAATTGAATGGGAACAATGGGGGGATAATGATAAGCACGTGTCTTAAACAGATTACATTGATTAAAAAACACGAAATATGACACTTTTAATGTACTGTATTTGGTAAAAGTAATTATTTTATACAATTTTTGTCCTCTTTTTGTCCTTAAAGGAACGGATAATACAGGACTATAGCGTTCCAAAGCAAGTTGTGAATGTTATTTAAGAAAGGCGTCACTTTTGAAAAGTAATTCCGCAAACTTTGTATTGAGCCTCAACTGGTTTAAAGTCGAAACAAAAAGTATGTATACATATATTTGTAGTAAAACATTTTAATGTTATATTGTTACAATTCACAACAGGGTAATTTTGCAGGAAATGTGTTATTATTTTAATTTGCTGTCAACAACCTGTCTGGAACCATCCGTAAAATCAAGAAATTCCATTCGATTTTATAATGGCTATATAGTCGGCTGGTTATAATTGCAGGTTCGATTATACCTTATCTACAATGAACTAACCAATTTTAACATATGTATAGTTTATATTTGTATCAGTATTGCATGCAGTATTTTAATCAAGTGATTTATAAATTACAAAGTTAGAAAACCATGGCATTATATATTGAAAAATTCATCCAGTTAATAATATATGTCAGTATTGAATGTATCGGTATTGAATACCCGAAACATATTGATACCCGACCTATAGCTTTAATATTTTATCCAATTTTGTTTAAATGTTTATATTTTATAATTAATTATTTAAAAATAGTGCATTTTTAAAATTTTGAAAATGTAACATTCATGCAAGGGATAATTAACTAAAATAAATTGATACGTTAATATGTAAATTTTTAATTAGGTATTGTTGATTAATTAATTTTTATTATATTGTACTAATACAGTGTTATAAAATGATTATAAAATGAAATCTTCGTTACAATATTTATGTTTTTTTTGTAGTCAAGGTAAAAAACTGCTTTCTATTTATAATAAAAATGTTACATTTAGATATTTAATATGACACAATTTTCTCCAGTATACTTTTCGATTAATTTTTTATGTCATTTACTACTTTGACTTTGGCATTTCAGTTATTTCCACGAATTAAAAAAATCAATAATGTGAATGATAATTATTGAAATTGTTTACCTGTATTATAATGGGATAATTCATTTTTTGGCTTTTACAGAATAATTTCTAATTACTTTCTTGCTTTTCAGTTTTAATGTTTTTAGTGTGATAATAAAATGATGTAACAATGGAATTGTACGAATTATTATTCGTTATTAATTTTTATTATATCGTTGTTGTTTAACAAAACTATCCTAAGTATAATTTTTTCGGTTTTCAAATAATTCACTTTGACGGTTTTTTCTATATTAAATGCATTATATTAAAGTATTAGATTGACATAAAAATATAAAAGACATAAAAGTATAGCATAAAAATATTGCATTACCATTTTAAGCCATTTAAATTTAGTAATATAAATAATTTATAAGAGAAAAAATTATCAGATTTAAATCATAGAAAACTGCAAATTTGTACTTAAGGATTATAGTTTTAATTAACATATTATAAATGACAGTTATATTTAGCTGTCATCAATTTACCTGACTCTTATACAATAACTATTAATAAATGTTTGTATTCGTAACATGAATCTGTATTATTTAATATTTACTAAGATTTTACACGTATAATTATGTAAACTTATTTAAAAAAAAATTTATTTCTATATTAACAATTTCATGTTCAAATATAGAGAAACAACCACTTAGCTTATATTCATTCGAATACAAGGCGGTATAATCTCACCAAAGGCATAAATAAGTACTGACATCCAAATCCAATCGCAGGAGCGACCGGTTTTTTGAGAATCTCACGAATCTCTTCCTTATCTAACTCGCAGCCCATAAAAAAGGTGATAATTATCACCAGGGACATTGTCAGCCATCGGAACACCTCATTTTCAACGGTTTTCTTGCGCAGAACCCTGACGGTGAGGGGGCCACCCCCCTCCCCCTCCCCCAGCTCCCGGTCGATGCCACGTATCCTCAACTGGGCAATGCCAATCCGTCGGCCGGTTATGTTGCAGAGGCCCACGGTTGGGGTAGCCGAGTCGTCATCCGTCGTCAAGTTGAGGGTGAACCTCTCGCAGGCCTCCAGGGAGACTATTTTCAGGTTGTCCACTGTGGGAACCAGTTCAACCAGCAGGCTGCCGCCGACGCTGTTATTCGTGAGAATGGAATAGTTGACTGTGTAATGGTCTTCTTCGAAAAGGGTTATTGTCTCGAGGTTGAAGAGAACTGTTACGTCCTGACATGATGTCAACTTTACCAGGCACAAACATGTCGTGGAGAGAAGGATGACAAGTATCATTTTTGTTGGTTGTAAATATAGTGTTAATCTGCGCTTGATGCTGTCAATTTATATGAAAGTTTAGTATGAAATTTCTATTTATAAATAAGTGATGGGGCGGGCGCTATGAGTCTAAATTCGGTCTACACTGATTCGAATTCCAAGCTATGCAGCTACGCAAATAAAAAAATGTGACATTTATGTAATTGAGGTTACTGCTGATTGCTTTATTGCTAACAAAGTAAAGTTTGTGGCTCCGAGTTAGCTAAAATACACACCCCAACGAATAGGCTGTGGTATGTTTGTTAGGAAAGACTGTTACCGATTTGAGAATTGCGGTTTAAATGTAGGTGACTTTGTTTAATTGCTAATTATAAACTATAATAAAATACTCATATTGCTGTTATAGTCAAATACTTAAAAATACATAACCGATATATTATATCGAAGAAAAGTTACATGATCAGTATATAAATTACAACTAATCAGTATTAATATAGAATCCTAAAAAATGATTCATATTACATTGTAGAGCCTACATGTAAAGTATAAATTGTATATGAATAGACTCGTATGCAATGTACAATAAAATATTTATTTAAGATAAATTATATAATATAAAATACAAAAAATATACTTAATATAACAATAAATTAATAAATTATATTAATAAATTAATAAAATAAATTAAGCAAATTATAAGAAGTATTGTCGAAGCTAAAAAAATCAGAGACATTAAGGTCAACAAGTCCAGAAATAATTTTAAAA
>JAUZND010020006.1:0-51009 GCA_034780555.1 Coelogynopora nodosa | reverse complement strand
ACATTGAATTAAAAAATTAACACTTTGTATCATCTTGGATACAATACAATCCCTTTTTTGCAATAATACATTTAATTCTTATCGATAACGTTATCATTAATCCCAAAAGCGTAGAACACTTATTAAATTGAAACAGTAAACTTTCACGTCCTGAAAATTCAGCTAAGGATTTTATATACTATATACTTCTTTAATAAAATACATAAGATATAATCTTTCTCTCGTCTCCTTCTTTCCCGAAATCCAAACTACTTTGGTATGAGTAGGTGATGTCCATGATATATCACTTCTTAAATAATTTTCACATCATTTTCTACTCCTGTATACGAATTTTAATATAAATTAAAGCTTATTAAATATTTGGGGAGATTTGAGCTCCCAAACAAAAATAATTCCACTTTTACGATATTCCCCATCATTTTCTACCCCTGGACACAAATTTTAAAATAAACTGAAGCTTATTACATATTTGGGGCGATTGAGCTCCCAAATAAAAATACCTCCATATTTTTTTGTCAATATTCCTCGCTAGTGTCTGTAAATTCATGAGATTTCTACATTCACAGATGACTGTTGACTTTAAAAGACCATTATCCATAGCAAACTTCAAACTATACTCATCATTTGTAAACGTACGCATGTAATTTGAAAATATTATTAACTTTTATTTGTATGTGTATTTATGATATGAATAATTAATAATACAATTAAGCATCAATTTTGAACATAAGTTAATTATATCACGCACACATTTTATTATACAATTTTACCTCTAAAAACCATATTTAAACGTCTTTTTGTAAAATTCAAAATGGCAAAGAAAGTCTCTACGATTGTTTCAATGTGTATCAACGAAGACACCCAACAACAATTATCAACAACAACTACAATCATCTATTCAGCTCACAATACGGCGTACAGTCCCAAAAAATAAATCATCACTTCCTTTTTTTAATCATACCCTTAAAAAATTAAGAAAAGTCAAACTAACCTGTTGGAAAGCGTATATAAAAAACAAAACCAATCAATCAATAATCAATTTTAAATCCGCAAGAAACAGTTATGTGACAATTTTAAAACAATATCGACTAGCATATGAAACTAAAATATGTTCACTTGCTCTGAAAAATCCCAAAATTCTATACAAGTACTTAGGTCACACATAAAGTTATTTTTCGTGTTTCTATAATAACTATGATGAATATTAGTTCATAATTAACTTTATTTTTTATAATTTACACGTGCTTTCATTGAAACGAAAAGAATATAATCAGGGATGGCCGAAATGCTGGTACCAGCAAAATTTTTACTGGCACTGGTACCAACGGGCCTGGTACCAGCTGGCATCTATCCCTGGCAATGGAGATGTGCATCGATGCGTGGAAGGAAGTCTCTCCAATTACAATTTGCAATTTTTGGATACCTATTATGGGACACGGTGTTTTAATACCTTACGTGGAAGAACAGATAATTCAATTTGAAGATGACAATGTTAATGTACATGTCACAGTTCGTGAGGACGAAATTTTAACGTTTATTCAGGCCTAATCAAATCGTAATTTATAAAATGTTCTATTTTAAATATATTTAAATGTATGGGATGAAAACAGAAGTGGCCGTTATGGCTGAAAATCCTCATTATGCATTGTTCGTAGGAGAGTCAACTCCTGGTAGTTTTCATGATTATAAATATTATTAAGCCAACTACAGAATGTATGAATCTTATTTAAAGAAAAAAGAGGTGGAAAAAAAATCTATTAATTGCAGATGACGACAGATGATCTATACTATGCGACTCTGGATATTTAAGGAATGATGTAAATACTCCGGAAGTTAGACGTACGATTATGTTGAGACAGAACACAACAATGGCCACTTTGCGATGTCCGGTGGAAAGATTCTTTGGTCGCATAAAACGATATTTTAGAATATTTGTTGTGTGATACTCACTCTTCTATTTTGATATCGAGTTTAAAAATTATTTATTATCAAAATTCATAATCAACGAAAACGTCAAGAGAGTTATTAAACGAAAAAACACGATGAAAAAATACAACGAAAGTTTTATAATCAGAAATTGTCAGATACTCGATTTTGTAGCAATTAATGATTTAAATTTTAAAACGTTCCATCAGATACGAAAGGGAATACTCTAAATTTAAAATATTTGTCAATAAAACCTCCCATTTTAATGAATTTGACTTTATGTCCTACTTTCAAAAGTCTCAAGGATAGGAATTTCGCAGCTACAATAATAATCTAGTAAATTATAAAAACGACATTCACGAACAAAAGAAAAAAGAGAACCAGGAACTATTAAAACATATATAAGGATGATGAACATGGATGATAAATATACATAATATTATATGTCATTATTAGGGCATGCAGTAATTTATTGCATACAATTTACAAATTATTTACTTTTACCGAAAAGTACAAACAGTCCATCTAGTCCTCTATTATATAAAGTAAAGTGATCAAAATTGTTCTAAAATCATCTATCAAAATAGATAATATTGTTGGTTACTATTGTCACTTAATTGCTATAAATTTGTGACAGATGAGACACTAAAAAAAATAGAGAAGAATACAATAGAAATTACAATACATTTACAGATAAACAAAAATACAATTCATATCGTTAAGTTTAATTAAAAAAAGCACAATTAGTTTCACTTTCTCCAAATCTACTGATCGTTCATCTTATAAAATAATACATTTAGTACTCAGTTTTTTCCGGCGTGTGTTTAATAGGGCGGGTCGAATGAACACTTTTTTTTTTAAAAACAATTGGCCATGGTATATTTTACTGTGTATTCATCTATGAATCTATAATACGAAAAAAAAATTTGATTTGATCTACGGGAAAAACCCCATTTTTAACTTTTAATAAAAATTCAACCTGAATAAATTATTTGTCATAGTTACATGTAAATCGTGAAAATTTGTAAATCTTGTAAGTGAATAAAGTTTATTGGCAAGACAACATTTAATGTGATTGTTGTACCTGAGCGATATTTTTTTTTCACGTGTATTTACAATTTCTTTCAATTTATAATTTGGTAATATTATTTATTTAACTGTTTATTTATTTAAATTCATGTATAGATGAAAACGCGACATCAACTAAACCACACCATTTTTGGTATTCCTTGCGAACTGCCTAAATTCCAACTTCCCACCACAATAGAAGTAATGCAGCACTTCTATTTAATATCAAAAAACTCAAAACACACTAACCCCTTTATAGAAGAAACGGCAATTGCAGTTGTCGAAATATGGTCTCGTGCATCCATCTCCACAATATCAACTAAAAGTGTCATAAGGCGCATAGAAAAAATTTTTAAAATGGGTACAACTTTAATTCGCTCTAAAACATCAACGAATGAAATGAAAGAATTTAAAAAAAGCCTCTATACTCTCTTTGATATATGCACTTGTAAATGTGATAAAGATTGTACGTGTGTGAGAGAAAAAAAAGTAGACAGTCTAGAGAAAAGTTTTTTACAGGATCAACGCACCAAAAGGTCTTTATATATATCGAAAGTTGACCCAGAAAGAACGGCAATAAATAATAAAAAATACGATCGAATGATAACGTATTACGAGAAAAATGAAGAAAATTTTGAAAATGTGGACGATACGTCTTATGAAATGCATGATGATAATAAAATTGATATAAGTGATGAAAGCAATGCAATTTTTATCCCTGACAACAACACAAAGCATCAGATGCGAATCTCTCTTGAGAATACAGCTTCAGCCTGTGACAGATTTAACATTTCAAATCGAGCAGCAGCTTTTATTGCAACATCTGTACTTATCGATTTTGGAATTGTAAACAAAGATAATATGAAATATGCCATTGATAAAAACAAAATATCAAGAGAAAGAAAATTGTTATGGAAAAAGTTCAAGTTTCAAAAGGATTATGGGGTGATACGTTCTCTGTATTTTGATGGACGTAAAGATATCACGTTGATGCATTTTAGGGTGAATGAATTGTGGCACGGGGTCAAAAAAAAAAGAAGAGCATGTTTCTGTATTAGTACAGCCAAGTAAAGAGTACCTGACTCATATAACTCCCGTTTCAGGCAAAGCTACAGACCAAGCAGAATGTTTGTTTAATGTCATGTTGTCAACGAAGTGTTTTGAAGATATTGATGTACTAGGATGTGATAGTACCAATGTTAATACTGGTTACAAAGGAGGAATTCTGCGTATTTTGGAGAAAAAGAAGTTGAAACGTACTATACATTGGTCTATCTGCATGCTACACACTAATGAATTACCTTTGCGCCATTTATTTGAAAAATTGGATGGAAAGACGACTGGACCAGCAACATTCTCTGGAACAATCGGAAAAGATCTTCAAAAATATGAATATTCACCACCATGCAGATTTGTTAAAATCTCTTGCAATGACTCTATTTTAGATACTTCTGTCACTGACTTGTCTACTGATCAAGATTATCTTTTTCGAATCGTTAATTATGTCAGAAAGGGGGAGGATTTCGGTAAAAATAAAAATATTTTAACGCTCAGACCTGGAAAGCTGCAACATGCAAGATGGCTGACGTTGGCCAGTAGGTTGTGTAAAAAGTATATTTCAACCGAAGCCCCAACGGAATCATTGCAATATTTGGTAACTTTCGTTGTCAAAGTATATGCCCCAACCTGGTTTGACATAAAAAAAAATTCGAAAATGATCGATGGCCCTAAACTAATATACAGAATGTTATTGAGAACAAAAGCACTGGATAGTCGGGTGCTAACAATTGTAAAGCCTTATATCAAAAGTAGTTGTTACTTTGCGCATTCTGAATTTGTATTGTTAGCGATGTTATGTGATGTATGTATTGATGTTAGAAAATTCTTATATACCTTTGTAAAATGTTCCATATACCCCGTCCATCGTCAATAAATTATAATTGAACAATTAAATTTTTATTCTAATCAGAGTCTAAGGATTATCATGAATAAAACTTTATTTTTTAAATTGTTTCCATATAAACAAAAGAATGACTAAAATTAAAAAATGTTCAAAAAATTAAAAATGTGTTATTTCAAAATTTAATACGTTTTAACAAGGTCTAATGATATAGAATATATAAATATGTTTGTTTTCATGTTTATAAATTTTAATAATGTAATAATTAACGATTTATGATAGCATTGTCAAAATGGGGTTTTTCCACTGGTCAAAATTGAAATTTTTTTAAATACACAGTAAACTTCACCATGGCCCATTGCTGAATTTTTTTTCGGCCCGCCCTATTAAGTAAGTCCAGCTATTATCTTTACTAAACCTGAAATAAGAATACGACACCTATTTTTGATAATCCAATTAATAAACATAATTCTTATAATGAATATATGGTTTAGACAGCTGATAAATATAGATTACCTGGTACGATAGCTAGACGTAGTTTTATAGACCAATTTGTTAGAAAAAAGAAGTTATTTATACGAAATGTAATTTTTGTTTCGATGAGGAATTTATTACACCTAGTGATTCGACGCGAAAAAAGTATTTATATATGTGTTTCAGGAAAGTTGGAAAAGCTAAAGTGCGTGATAAAGGAAAAGATCCTAAGAATGATAAATCTGATGGCAAATCTATCAAAGCATTGGAAAACCCATTTGGGAATGCTTTCGCCGATGGTAGACTACCCAAAACTACTAATGTATATCCTAGGACTAGTAAGTTGGAGACGAAAGTATTTTTGTTAGATATTCCTAGTTTTAAGATAACACAAGATGACAGTTTTAGTAAGGTTTTTGATTTGATGGCAATGATAGGTGAAACAAATATTACATGCAATACCTATTATGAAACGAATTATTTGGTCAATCAACCTAAAGTTGATGTGAGTTTGAATTATATTCAAACGATATATATCTTACTACCGCCAGCAATGACGGCTAGTTATGTTATGGATGACTTTTACAACGTTTGTTGTGACGTTGTCTTAAATACAGATAATATAAAATTGAATCCGATTGCATTGATTAATAATAAAAAACCTATAAAACCACTTATTGTACTTCAATGTACCTAAACTTATTGGTGCATTTAATGGTGGGGCTAGAAGTACGAATTTAGTTAGGAATTTTCTCACTAACTATTGTATAATAGAAGTGTATAACGTGATTAGAAACGAAATAATTGAGGCAGTAACTATATTAATTCTGAATCCATGAGTGAGCAAACACGAATATTTAAAATGGATCTACAATTAGATCTTAGATCAAAAGCAATTCTTGATAGGATCTTGACAGCACTGACTGCATGGGAAGATTGGGTTCGAGATAAAAACAAGAGGGAGGTGTTATGTAATGTATAGTTTGTAGTATAGTTTATTTAGGAAAAGTTCAGTCACTGGAAAAGCTGAACTTTACTCTACATCACGCTAACATTTTACTATGAGACACTTTTCAAATACGAAGAAATTTTATTATTATTATATACCTGGAACTGGAGTGATCCACGAAGCTTTCTTAATAGCCTCGTCAAAATTTACATCTCCTACAATCCTATATCCACTTTTTTTAGAAACATCATCAACATAATTAATACCACAGTCAATTACTATTGCTCCTTCTTTAATCCACTCTCCACGGACAAAATTAGATTGTCCAATCGCCACAATTAAAATATCAGCGTTAGAAATCTGAAAAATTTTATAAAATTAAAAATTAAAAAGTTTTTACAATTTCTTCCAAGTGTTTAGTTTTATTGTGACATATTGTAACTGTTGCGTCCATCCACGACAGTAAATTGGCCAAAGGCATTCCAACAATACGAGATCTAATAACATGATTATTAGGCCCAGTCAATTTTCTTTTTTTAATGAATTTTCTTTTGGCTCAGCAATATTTTTTGGTGCAATGCATTAAAAATCAACGTGTAAAATTTTTTTTAAAATCTGACCACGGGAACCGGTTGCGTGAAGCATGTGGAAATAAGAAAGTTCCTATATTGTTTATAGTAATGTAGAAAAAAAAATGATAATCGGACTATAATAATAAATTGACCAATGTGAAAAAATTTATATATTTAGTATAAATTTATTTTTCTTTTATTTATATAACAATTTTAAATTGGTGCAAGTTAGTACATTTTTGACCCTTTGGCATATATGTTTATAAATATACTCCACAACTTTTACACACTGAGCCGGTAAATTAAAAAAAATTGACTCGACCTAATGATTATTCGTTCCTAATAGAACTTTTTATTGCGGAAAAATTATTTTTTATTTATAAATATTTTACACTTACCGCCCCAAAACAACAACATGCTTCCCTTCAATCGAACAACCAGTATTTTCCAGCAACTCCAAGCAGCTGCTTGGAGCGCCGGGTATTATACAATCCTTATATAAACCTTTGGCTATTTTTGCGGTAGAATAATACGATAAGCCGTCAATATCCTTTGAATTTGAAATGCTCTCCAAAACATCATCGACATTATACGGATGCAATGAATCGATAGGAAGTTGTACAATGACCCCATGGATAGACTCGTCCTTATTAAAATTGTCGATACAAGAAATAATCTTAAATTTTAAATTAAAAGTAAAAAAAACTCCTAACATTGAACACCTCATTTTGATTTGTAGACTGAGGAAAATGAACCAATATTGCAGAAATACCAACTTCTTTTCCCTTTATAATTTTTTGTCTAATATACACTTGAGAATCTTTACGATTTCCTACTTGAATGATTCGTATGTTGCATTCAAACTTGGGAAATGATACTCTAGTATTTTCTACGTCATTTTTTAATTTTGAGAGCAAATCTCTACAAACTTATATATTCTTGTGTTAAAATATTATACCCTGCTATTTTTTTACCATCCAAAATCTTACATTGTTTTTCAGAATTAGACATTAAATTATCAAGTTTATAAAACCGTAACGTTTGAAACTGTTTTTTCAAAAATATAGGTAAACTACGTCCAAAACATTTCATATATTTAAAAAAGTATAATTTCAACTTCAATTTTGTTCTTATGGTAACAATCAATTTACAATTCATCTATCTAGAATCGGAAGTATCTAAGCCATCATCCTGGAGCTTTTTAATCTTGATGGTTTGCTCCGAAATGTATTTTCCCATCAATTTATTGGTTTCTTTCAAATTTTGTAAGTCCATCATTGTCTAAAATTTATAAAACGTTTTAAAAAACCTTTATAAATAAATAAATACCTTTTCAATCTTGCCGACAAGTAGTGTATTCTCATTGATACTTAAATTATCGTACGTTTTCTTCAGTGCCCTACTTTTGTCTTTTTTCAGAATTTCGTTATTTTTTAAGTTTAAAATTTTAAAAAAAATTTTTTCCTGTAGATCATAAATGGATTTTTCAATTCTGGGGATGAGGCGTTGTAAAATAGTAGCCCACAAAGTATTGATATCGTCAAATTTTGACAAATTCTAAACATACAAGAATAAAATCATGAGTTTCTCTAAAAATTTTACAGATTTAAACAAAAAGTTGGAAAAGCAAGTCACTCTTCTATAGGTACTTTTAAATATATTAATGGCAACTAAAAAGGTTATTATATCTTGTAATTTATGATTAATGTTTTTAAATTACAATCATCTACAAATTCTATAGGGTTAATTTTACAATATTCTAATCGATACATGTATTCCATTTCATTCAAAAGATTTAATTTTTTGTGAAATGAGTGCTGATTTAATTTTTCATTATTTTTTTCTTGTTCTAAATCATCAGAAGGGTCCATTTAATTATACTTAATACTTATACTAACGCCAAAAAAATTTTATACAGCTTGAAATTAAAAAACTTTATTTTAAAAATTAAATTGAAAATGTGTAGTCTAGGAAAATATATTTGATAAATTATTGATCAGAAATTTATAAAATCATTTTAAAATTATGAACAATTATTTCAAATAATTTTTTTCCACTTGTTTTTGAAATTCATAAATGGTGAGATCACTGAGATGATTTATATTTTGCCTTATATTAAAATTATAGTTACGTTTTATTCTCATACAAAACCGATCTGGAAAAACAAGAATAGCTAAATGGTTTGTCGTCTACACTCAACAGGAACAAAACCAGCTGAAATTAGAAGTTCATGCAGCAGTGGCCATCAGAAATCACAAACAAACCAATATTATAGAAGTTAGCTATAAAATTAGTACTTTGTTATTTTACTTTTTTTAGTTTCGCCAATACAAAATGATTTACAAACGTTACGCTAGCCTATACGTATGTTTCTGTGTAGATCAGAGCGATAATGCTTTGTATTATCTCGAAGCCGGACACAATTTTGTCGAAACGATAAATGAATATTTTCATAACGTATGTGAGCAAGATTTGGTCTTTAATTTCCACAAGGTTCACAAATTTATAAAATTTTATCTATAAAAATGATACAATTTATTAATATTTTATTAATATTGAAAATATTTGAATAAAAAATCAAAATTTCTCAATAAAAGCGATAAAATGTATTTATAATTGAAATATTTTAAAAAAGGTGTATGACATAATTGACACAATGTTTCTCGCTGGGGAGATCCGCGAAACAAGCCAGGCAAAAATTCTCAAACACACGACAATGCTCTCTACATTATCCTGATAGTTAATTAAGTATAATTTCTAGTTGTTAAATTTTAATAAATCATAATTCCTGTTTAACGTTTTTAACCGGTTTTGGAGTCTCCATCTTTTTATTTTTCATTCCAAACTTAATGGCAGATTCTTTAAAAGCATCAATATCGCTGAAAGTTGGAGGAAATCCAAATTTGTCAAAGTAGGCATAGTCTAAATCCGTGAAAAATTTTTCGCTCTCATATCCACTCTCATACAAGTCAATATAATCGTAACCTGTAAATGTAGGTACAGGATCTTGTTTTGTAGCTGTTCCGTTTGCACATTCAATTATCCAATTTTGTATTGATCCGTAAATTGAGCTTTCGTATTGGCAAATGTTTACATCATTGTTTGTTTTGACGAGGCTGATGGGACTGTTTACCGCTTGTTTTCTAAAAAATAATTAAATTAGAATTGATATAAATTTATTTTTAAAAAATTTATTACATTTTGGAAGTTTGAGTAAAATTCTCAAGCATTTTGTACTGCTTTGGACAGTTGCAAACGGTCAATTGGCGTTTTGCTTGATGTAAACAACGTCTCATTCCAGTGGCACATCCAATCTAATAAATTTTTTAAATGCAAAATTAATTGACCAAAGTACATTTTCACAATCCATACTATCTTTTTTTTTGAAACCATGACCTTTTTTATTAATGCTAAAAAATAAAAAATAATAAAATTATTATCTTATCACCTTTCCAAAAATGCAATAATATTTTCTGTCGTAATGGAATCTTGCATTTCTTCAATGATGACATCATTGTTTATAACAGCCACTTTGGGATATGTGTAAACATTGTACTTTTCACAAACTCTATTGTAATCAAAGCAATCGAGCACCACGAAGGAAACTGTCAAATTATAATTAACTATTTTTTATTTTTAAAAAATTTTCATGTTTTAATACCTCCTGGAACAGTGCCAACTTGAGCGGCATGATGGACAGCTACTTTTGATCGTGCATCCCCTAAAATATAATTTAAGTTAAATTTTCACTTTAAAATGTATTTTGTATAGTTACAATAGAGAGCGAACAGGACTACCACATTCTGGTTGTGAGCCAATAGTTTTTTCAAACCGGCCTTGCAAACAGAATGAGATCTGACACAAATGTCCAAAGAATAAGCTAGTCGCTCCATTTCGTCGTTTTGCTGTTCTTCAACCCTGTCTAGATTATTTTAATTTAAAAAAAATATACGTGAAATTAAGGTTACCAGATTCATAATGATACTGTTTGGGGTTCTCGGGTACCGTGACTAAACTATTTTAATTTTTTACAAATATTTTATTACCTCCGACACCCTTATTGGATAAATAATGCTGCCTACACGTCACTGGTAAAGACCCCTGTTGGAGTAATTCAAAGCACCTCTCATCAGTATAATGTTTAAGGTTCATTTTCATGGTTTCTTGGATAAATTTCCTGGTGAGTAAGTGATGCCCTATAGGAGCGTCCCATACGGTAATGGCATCTCCAGTAATGAAATGTACCATTTTGGGCTTGGGAAGACAATAACTAGAGTGATATTTTAAGGCCATTTCTGCTTCTAAAAGTAATTTATTAAATTTATCTTGTGATATAAATTTTTAACTAACCAGTTGGGACTGAATCAAAGAAATATACTGCAGGATGTATAAAATTGACTCTGTGTGAATCCTTCAAATCATCGACGATTCTCTTGTAATAAAATGTGTCTAAACCAATTCCTGAAAAATTTTTCCCCAGCTGCATAAATCCTACATAAAACTTGTCAAGCTGTATCCCTGTAGATTCATGGAAATTGGCCAAGTTGCAAATGGGATATCCTTTTACGTGCTTGAAAGTTAATCCATCACTAATATTGTTATTTTAAAAATAAATTATAACACATTAAAAATTACCCACTGACAGCAAATATGTCTCCGAAAATGCCATACATTTGATACAGTTCTGATGATTCACTAAACCTCTTGAACATTGTATTCATAATTTCTGAAATTGGGTAAACTCTTGAAGGCCACTGTTCACCATACACTCTTTTATCGACTATATTTGCCAAAGCTTTTGCTAAAATTATGCAAATTTTAATTTAAAACGTATTTATAAATTTATATATACCCGTGTATCGGAATCCGTGTATAAATGCACCTGCAGCTTTCCTGTGGTCCAACGCGTGTGCTATAGTTCCGGCAAAAAACAAATTATCTGCCACATTTGATTCGTAGTTATTTTTCATACTGGGGTATTTTCCGTGACATCCTGCACGTGTAGGTTGCAATGATCTTTTAAATAAAATATTATGTTATTTTTCCCTCAAAAATAAAATTACTCGTCCAAGATGGACTCGTCAAAATGAAACCCAATGCAACTCAAAATGAAATCAAACGGCTCTCTAAAAAAGAAACTATCTCCCTTTTCAGCGTGATACGATCGTCTATTTTCATCTATAACAGGCAGCCAAGCGTCCACGTCATATCTTCCATCCTTTCTCTTAACGATCGACATATTTCTGAGGGGAAGCTCGTTGACTGTATCCAAACTCTTCAACATGTAAGTGTCAAGAGGAGAGTTGTTGAGGCCTCTATATATTATTTTTTTTTAATTTAAAAAAAATGTTACCTTAAATCTCCAACATAATGAGTTTCCCACGACAAACGTAATCTATTGTTTCCAACTAATCTCACAACGGCAGAATTCGCATATATGGCGTCAGCAGTCTAGTATTATTATTTTAAATGCTTTTTATTCTAATCACTTCAAAAGCTGAGTTTCCCAATCCAAAAATCAAAACGTTTTTATTATCATAATCTTTTGGATCAATTGATAAATCATTATAATCAATAACGTGCTCCTTTCCTGGAATGTCCAATATATTACTCTTAAAAACACCTGTCGCGACAATGACAGTACTAAAATATCAAATTAAAATATTTTTTAAAAACAATTATACCCACAATTATGCCTGACTCCATTACTCTTTTCCAAAATAAACCCATTTCCATTCTTTTTAATCTTTTTAATGTTGGTATTGAAGCGGAAATTAAATTTATATTTTTTGTTAAAATCTTCACAATACTTGACCAAAACATCTGCATTCGGGAAAAACTCATCACTATATTTAGTAATTCTCAATTCTTCATCCAAAGTATACAATGAATTCCAATCGTGTCTCATGTTAAATTCATCATTTTTTTGACCAGTAAATCTTTTATTCAAAGAAATTAGCTTCCTGTGTCTCGGGTGTTTCTCAAAAAAACTACAAACTTTTGAATTTCTTTCAAAAATAACATAATCTCTATTTCTACTGTCAAAAGTTATTGCCATTTGCAAGGCAGCCACGCCACCTCCAACGATACAAATGTCATTATATGAATAATCATTGCTAGATTCTACCTGGGGAAAATTGAAAAATGTTATTATTAAAAGCAAAAGAACGATGGTATAATATTTGAACATTTTGCACCGTTGAATTTAGTAAAAATAAAATAATGAATAGATAAATAAAATGCACAATATTATATTTATATTATCAAAAGTATTTTTAGAATAAATACTATTTATTATATACTCAGTTTAAAATTAGATGGCGCATTGCTGACAAAATAACTTCTTCTTTGTATGGTAGTGCCGCAATTTGAATATTGAGGGGGAAATTTAGAGAATTGGAGCACATCTGAAGATAAATAAATAAATACTATTTTTAGATGTTTTAATTTTTTGTTACCTCTTTCAGCATTTTTAAAGCTGTATTGTCAGTTTCAAAGGAGCGTATAGAATCCAAGTCTGTCTGGTTTATTTTTGACAATGGCATTGTACCCGCGGGAAAATCGAGTACATTAAAATACATTGTAGGCCAACAAGCACCTATTCAAGTTTCAAATATTGTATTAAAAAGATTTTAAAATGTTGTTTATAATAAATTTTCTTACCGTGAACTTTGTGAACCTCTTTAGATTCTACTGCAGGGCAAGTAAAAGCGGGAAAAATAACAACGTCAAAGTTGTGAGACAACCACGATTTAATAACGTCTTGTTTCATCAACTATAAAGAATAAAATTAATAATTTTTACAATTTAAATAAATATTATAACCTCGACTTTTTGACACACCTTTCTCCATTTTGAATAAGATCTAATACCTTTTACGTGTCTATACAACGTTTTGTTGTAATCACACTAAATAAAACTTAGTATAAAAATAAATATTCATAAAATTACTTTTTCTAAATATGAAGTAAATGGCGCTAAATACTTGGCCAGAGTCGGTAAATTGATAGCATCAATGTATTCCTTTATAGAATCATCAACAACATGATCTTTTCTAATAAATATTTATTATTTGAAATTAATAGTTAAGTACAAAATCTTTTTCATTTTTGCACCAGACTCTGATAAAATGATTCTGAAAAAATAATCATCAGAACAGTCCCGGACATGTGGCGGGTTCCATTTTTCAACCTAAAAAAATATTTTTTTTAAATTTAATTTATATTTATAAATTACATCAAATCCCTTGCTCCTCAAAATGCCGACAGAATCTTCGACTACTCTTTTCATTGGAGGTAAAACCTGATTATCTTCATTTCCAGTAAAATAGCCAATTTTTAATTTCTTATCCGTTAGAAACAACTATAAAAAATTAATTAAAATAAAATAAAAATGTATTGATATATTACACTCATATTGAAAGGAACAGGGGGTAATTCTACATCCAAGCGATGCATTGTATCTGAGGCTAGAGACTGAACCAATAAAAATAAGCCATCGAAAGATTTAGCCATTGGACCTCTAACAGTTCGAACTATACGCAAATTTAATTTAAATTTTAAAGAAAAGTTTGAAAATGATTTACTCATATTTTGACTACTGTAAGAATTGTTGAATCCACGATAACTTATAAAAATGATTTTAAAAATAGATATTAAAAAATTTCTAGTACTTCCATCTTAAAGAGGTAGGTTTCATAGCAAACAGCCCACACATTGATGAGGGAATACGAACAGAGCCACCCATATCTGATCCAATACCAATCAAACTTCCACCATAACTAATAAGAGCCGCTTCTCCTCCGGATGAACCTCCAGGTGTGAATTTTACATCTTTGTGTAGTCCAAGAGGGTTGATAGTTTCTCCATAAATAGGATTGGAAGAAGAAAAACTAAATTTATAAAAAAACCTTTATAATAAAATAACTAATAATACAACTATATTTTTTATACCTAAAACCCAATTGAGCCATATTTGTTTTCACAAAAGGTATAGCTCCTTGATCAATTAAACACTAGATAGTTTTTTTAATTAAAATATTATTACAACATTTTACATAATTTTTTTAAACTGTTCATTACCTGAACAACTGGTTCATTACTCTTGCAATTTAACCCCAAAAATCTCACACAACCAAGACTTCTATCACAGCCCTAAATTACCAATTATAATTAGATGGCATGATTTTTTAATTTAAATTATTATAGAATTTAGATAGTAAACCTTTAGAGCAATACCATCTTTAAAACTAATGGGCAATCCTTCTAAAAGTCCGTTTTTATTTTCGGTGATGTAATCCTAATTAGGATGAATTTAGAATCTATTTTAAAATCCATTTTAAGACTTTTTATTCATACATTTTCAATTTTAAACACATTCGATCATTTATTTCGTTAAATTTAAACTTTTTATTCATACAATTTCAATTTTAAACTTTTTATTTAAAAAAACTACTTCAGCATTTTCAATAATATCAGTAAGACAGTTTGTTTTTTTATGAGCTTCTATGGCCTAGGAAATTTAATTAATAATAATTTCAATGTCAGTACAATATATTGGAATGCATGAAGAACCCTAATTTTCGACAAAGAAGCGACTTTAATTTGATCCAACAATATTAAAATTGGTGTGTTTGTAATTTCACGAGCTTCTTGTTCAGAAATCTGAAAAATTTTAGATTTATAAATCTGTTAAAAAAATTTTGTTTGCCTTTTTGTCTAAAATAAGCTTCATTCTGTTAATTTTATCACTCAATTCTATCCTTCTAGTATGGCATCTGACCACGCTATTAGAGAAAGCTTTGTGAGATTTTCGTTTTTCTATAATTTTTGTGTAGATGAAGTAACTTGTCAATGAGATAAACGTCAAAATTAAGGTAGCAAATGGGTAAGGTAGATTATAATTTTCTAGATACATTTTTGCTAAACGATAAGAAATTATGATGAATATTTTTTGAAAGAATATTGTATTGACAACTTTGAATATAAGTTTATTCTCGAGAAAGTTTGATGATAAAATTTATTTATAAAACTTTAAACGTTTAAAAATTAACAAAGACTATGCCCTGCGGCATACTTTTGTTTCGGAATATGTCATTAATTAATCCTAATATCCCGTGATTAAAATAATTGATTTAACAAAGCCACAGGGGTCTCTGAAAAGCTTTGGAACGGTCGAGATTATTTTATATTACAAAAGCAATTAATTTACCTGTGGAATCCAATTAATATACTCACAAAATCGTAATCCTAAAATTACACGGAGCATTACCACATGTACAATGCGTAACAATGAACTTATTAGATAAATTCAATTGACCAATGTTGTGATTTTCACACTCTACTTCAGAGCTACAATACAAAACTAGAAGTACCGATCGCACAAATATATGAATAGGCTTTTTAATTTCAACTAATTGCCTTGTAAACAAGTCTGATAAGTAAATAAACTCGCCTTTAAATTGGCTTGTAATATTTCTGTGTAGCAACGCACACTGAATATCAACTTGCACGTTGCAACTTTGGCCTACCTTTTAATTTAACTTAAACTATGCTATTATCTGTTGGAATTTAGAAAATTTTAAAACATGGTCATTAATTGAATTACTTATTTTCACAGTTTCATATTTACTTATCAATTTTAGTCCAAAGATATGTCGAATAGAAACAAGAAAAAGTGTAAAAAAGGAAAGAAGAATAAGAATAGTCAAGGTGGAAACCGTTATTTTACTGATGGTGTGCCAAAGGTTACCACAAATGGTAACGTCAAAAAACGACGAGAGCCCCATATGAATATGGCTGAAATGAAGTGTAATGATAATTTTAAAATATATATAAATATTTATAGATCTCGTACCTTATTACCACAAAGTGAGTAAAGTGTATGCTCCTTTTCAGTTATATGACAATCAAACATGGCATCAATACATGTCAACGCTTGAACTGGGTAATATACAGTACACTGACCATTACAGAGTTTTGGGACTCGAAAATTTGCGATATAGAGCAACCAACGAACAGATAAGAGAAGCCTGTAAGTTTTTTTTTAAATATTGATTTAATTTTTAATAACTTTCTTCATTTAGACATGAAAACCGTTGTAAGAGTACATCCAGATAAATTAAACCACACAATGTGGAGTGTGGAATTCTGCGAAAAGATGTTTCAAATATTTATGACTTGTAATAATTATTTTGTGACATTTTTAATTTGTTATTTTAGCTTACAGTACTTTGAAAACACCTGCAATTAGATTTCTCTACGATAACATTGACCCGTACGTAGATCCTGAAGTAGAATCTTTCGATCCAGAGATTGATGATTTTTATGAAACTTATACTCCCATTGTCAATGCCAATGTGAGATGGTCTAAATTTTCATCCCCATACATGTATATCGGAGACAAGGATTCAGGTTACACTCATGCTTCCAAGTTTTATTCGCATTGGACCAATTATGAAACTAAAAAAGTGTTTACTTTTCTCAATGAAGTGCCTAAAAAGAACGACGATACTGAAGAAAGACATGTTATAAGGAAGGAAAATTCTAAAAATAGCAAGGCCGCGATTCTCGAGGAACAGCGCAGAGTAAGGATCATTTTCAGCAAGATGAGGAAAAATGATCCGCGTATAGTTACACATGAAGCAGCTGTCGAGGCAGAAAAGCGTGCGAAAACAGAATTTTGGCAGAAGGAATATCGTGAGAAAAAGGAGGCAGAAAACCTCAAAATGACACTAGCCAAAGAAGCGATTGAAAAAGAACGCTTGGAAAAGGAGAATCTCGAGAAGAAAATCATCAACGAAGCTCGAGAGGCAAAAAAAAAAGAATATGCTAGGAAAAAAAGTTTATATGCAAAATGTGTGAACGAAGTTGAAGATTTAGTTATAAACAAGTACGACTATTTCACGGACAATCAAATTAAGCGTAAAAAGAATGAAGATGATTTAACTCGTCTTATTTTTTTCTATAAACTTATACTCAAAGATCCAGATGAGTTTGAAAAAATGTGTCAAGATTTGAGACAGATGGAAGATTCATTGAACGCGGAAGACACCTTCTACAAATACACACGTCACATGAAGTATACTGACGAACGTGAGAAACTGAGGCAGATGAAAATGAGTACCGATAATGTCGTTCTGGAATGGAGTAGTATGGAAAACACTAATTTCCTTAAAGCTCTGAAAATGTACAAAATTGACGATCCACAAAGATTTGTCAAAGTTTGCAGGTTGTGCTTTTATCGTACTCCTGAAGAAGTTGAATCTCGATATAATGTAATTTTTTTAAAAACCTTTTTTATTTACATATTTTAATAAATTTTCTTAGCAAATCAAGCAAAAGATTCGCACTACCGATACTGGCATTGATGGAGATCCCACCACAGATACAGATGCTGATGACACCAAGTTGAACGCTAAATCCAAGGGCGTCAATGGAAAATAATGGATTACGCGAGTAATCCATTTGTATCATTTATAATATAGATTAATAAATTATACTTCAAATTTTAATTTTTAATTTCAAAATTTTCAAATTTATTTTGTGAATTTGTTTCATTTTGTTTCGAGAAGGAAAATTTTGAAATCTTTGATTTTGGAGATCCTGTAGTAGAAAGCCACGTTTTCCTAAATGTTGAGTAAAAATTAAAAGTATAGAAAAAACATTTTTTCAATTGTAATATTGTCTCCTTCCAGTTCCCCTTCGACTGTTCCATTTTCCGTATTTCTAATCCACCCTTTTATACCAAGTTGGCGTGCTTTATCTCTAGTGTACTGAAAGTAAACTGAAAAAACTTTTTATTAAAAAAAATTAATTGCAAAAAAACCTTTCTGAAAAATACGCCTTGAACTTTTCCGAAAATTTCAAATTTAATAACCATTATAAATAAAATTTATATATTTTCTATGCCGTAGCAACGTCGTCAAGATATTCATGTAAATAAACTTGACATTTTATTGGAATTTTTTTGTAATACAAAGTAGCGTTTATGAAATTGGAACATTTTATTTGTTTTTGATAATTATAAAATGGAAATGATTTGATAAAGGTGGAAATGAAATTCTAGTTCAAACTTGTATAACCTTTATAATAAATTAAGAATAAAGATTATTTCTCTACAAACAACCTGTTTAAAACAAGCAGCCATCTGCAGAAAATTAAAAAACAGGTATCTCATTTCATGAAATTCACTTATAGATATAAAAATCATTATAACGTTGACCAGAGAATTACCAGTCCTTTGTTGGTTTTGTATTAATTTCCTTGACGTTTAAACCATTTTATGCCCAAATAGTAAGTTACTTACGTAAAGTAAGTCAAACTTACACGTTAAATCAACGTTGCAAAGTTTGCCAACAGAAAAGTCGATAATAATATTATATTAAAAACAAGGAAATGATTACATTAAAAGTTTTAAAAGAAATCATTATCATCGATTGACTAATTGGACGTTAAATTTTAATTTTGAAAAACATACATGTCCAAGTTTCAGAAAGCCAATTTTTTTTCGTATTTGTGACATTTTATAAATGGACGAGAAATACTCAAATAAACGGTTTAAAGAGCGGGACGAGAAATTTATTAAAAACGTTCTTAAATCTTATAAAATTACATCAGATAAAAATCATCAACTTTGTGACGTGGTCAGCTTTTTAAAAAGATCAAATTCTTTGGAACAGTTTGAGAGTGAAACAATTACAAATGCACTTTCACAAGAGGAAAAATATTTTAATCAGAGTAACAATGGTGGTTTGCATTTTGACGAGGATACGATTATGGCCTTTTATGTACATTTACCAGTTAGGAAATGGGCTTTTTTGTATTCGTTTAATGATGTAAAGATTGTAAATAGAAATGAGATTGGAGAGATGGAGCAGAATGAGACTGTGAAGAGTGTCAAGATTCCAAAGAGGTCTTTTAAACCATCTAATGTATTGAAGGTTTTTTATTATTTTTATTTTGAAAAAATTTGAAATAATTAATCAATTAGATAAATTACGATATAAATCACTTGCTCGATACAGAAAAGATATTTGTAAAATACGACCATTCACAAAAATCAAAAACCAACGATAGCCTTATTCCAATACCCGACATTGACACTTTGGACGACAACAGTGATTTTTCTTTCGTTACAACATGTTTGAAATTTTGTTGCAATAAATTCGTCTCTTACTTTTTATGCGAAAACCAACATTTGGACCCACATATTCTATGTGACCCAAAATGGTGCATGACAGTCATTGAAAAATGCCTCACAGACTCTACACCAAGTGTAACTGACACACAACCAAACAAATTGACAAAATCACCACTTGAAAGTTTCGAAACAACAAACTCTGAAAAGTACGCCAACGAAACAAAATCTACTACAGAAACAGTTAGAGATT
The DNA here is from genome assembly GCA_034780555.1 of Coelogynopora nodosa. Lineage (NCBI taxonomy): Eukaryota > Metazoa > Platyhelminthes > Proseriata > Coelogynoporidae > Coelogynopora > Coelogynopora nodosa. Next base: position 30,730 of record JAUZND010020006.1, on the reverse strand, counting down.
GGAGTGAATTTGAGTCTGAAGCTACTACTGATTATGATGAAGAGATAAAAAATGTTCTTACTAGATTTTCTGCATCAGGGGTAAAAATATCAAAACAAAGAGCCAGTGAAAATGTAAAAAAATTTTTAAAAAATTTACCAGTAAACTGGGACAGTATTATACAAATACCTCAAACTTTTCGCCACAAACCTACAATAGAAGTTGATTATGGCTCAAAAGAGGTGGATACAAAAATTGAAAAAAAGAGCCAAGGTTTTCTTTTCGATGAAGATTTGTTTAATGATATAACTTTGGAAAATTTATTTTTTCTTGAAGAAGAGATTACTCAGAAAGTAAAAAAGGAGAGCATATATGATGCTGATAATGAAATGCCTCACGATTCGAAAAAGCCCAAATTATTTACTATAGAAAGAGACGAACCAGAATGGGACATTGATCGAAATAATCCTATATCTCCAAATGGGAGATTTTACCGCTATCGTAGTGAAATTGGAAGAGGGGCTTATAAATTGGTGTTTCAATCTGTGGATGCAGAAACGGGTATTAATTTAGCTTGGTGCGAGTTGAAAAATAAAATGTGGAGCAATACGGAAATTAAAAAATTTGTTAAAGAAGCCAACCTTTTAAAGGTTTTGCACCATCAGAATATCGTACGTTATTATGATTTTTGGAATTCTTCTTTTGCAAGCAGGAATATTGTGCTTATTACGGATTTGTTGTCTTCAGGAACTTTAAAAGATTATATCGATGTCATAAAGAGTGTGAGTAAAAACATGATTAAAATGTGGGGTAGACAGATTTTGAGAGGCCTGCGGTTTTTGCATAGTAAAAAACCGCCAATAATTCATCGTGATTTAAAATGCGATAATATTTTTATATCTGGGACTAGTGGATTGGTAAAGATTGGGGATTTGGGGTTGGCTGGAATAAAGCATACACCAATGTTTAATTCCGTTATTGGTAACAATGATTGATTTAATTTAAAATTTAAAAATTAATCATTTTATTAGGAACACCTCAGTTTATGGCACCGGAAATGTACGAAGAGTGTTACGACGAGAGGGTGCGGATATTTAAATTTAGTTTTTTTTAAATATTAAATTTTTCAGATTGATATTTATTCGTTTGGAATGTGCCTTTTGGAAATGTGTACAGGACTATATCCATATAATGAATGTTCGAATGCAGCGCAAGTTTTTAAAAAAGTTATGGCTGTAATATTTAAAAAAAATAATTTTAATTTAAAATACTTAGGGAATTAAACCACAAGTGATGGAGCAAATTCAAGATACGGATTTATATTTGGCAATTGACAGCTGCTTGAAAAAGCGAGACCAACGGTACTATAAAATATTATTATACATAATTTTTACATAAAATGTAAATTTAGAATCACCTTGCAAGAATTACTTGACACTGATCTTTTTTCACCTTCTACTTGTGTGAGAGTAGAAATTGTAAAGGATCAAAACCTGAAAATATCCCGCAAAACTATTCAAATGCAACTTCTAGTCACTGACAAGTTGGAACGCGTCGACTCTCAAAAAGAGGGAGACGCCATTAGATTTGAATACGTATTAGCCAAGGACACGCCCGAGAAATTAGTCTCGGATATGGTTCAATCAAAATTAATTCGCGAAACTTTGAGCAAGTACGCGATTCGACAAATTAAGGACTTGGTGGATTACGTTTTGAAAATGGCCAACTCTTCCCAAGAGATTAGAGGTAGTTTGAAAAAAATTTTTATCATTTTTTACTTTTAGAGGGGTGTATTATCAGTGGACAAAATTGTGACGTGTTTTTGTCTGAATCTCGTAAAACGGAACGAGATGTCAGTACATTCAGACTCGTCAAAGAAAAAAAGTCCACATACCTTTCAAAAACGAACGAGGATTTGGATAGGAAAGTCGTGCGTCGTTCTTGTCACGCCAAGATAAAATCGAGCGATATGCTCGAAATTCTGTCCAAAATCCCACTCGTCACAAAAGCGTAATTAAAATTATAAAATGAATTGTATTGAATCCGGTTTTTAACTAATTTTTAGCTTCAAAAAAACTGAATCAACCAAATTGGTTGAAAATTACGGTGGCCAGCAACCGAGGTCTAAATTTGTCCGATTGGTATTGACTAATGTGTGTTTTTCAACAAAGATTATCCATTGTGCTTTGGATTGCGGGAATATGTGGTTTATGTACAATTTCAACTATAAAAAGGATACGCTACATTCGATAGCGTCAATGTTGGTAAAAAATATTTTTATTTTTTTAAAAATTATTTTTAATTATATTATTAAGTATCGATTGGAAGTGATTGGTCAATATTGGATTCGTAAAGTCTGCTATAAAATGGACAGACTTGTTAAATCAATTTTACTCTACGATTATTTCGTGAAACTGGTTTAAAAATTTTATTTTTTATTTATTTAAACATCTTTTTAAGAAACTCTGCGAAACTAATAAAGTTTTAACAATAAAGAACAATGTAATGATGAATATTATTATTATTATTTGACAATATTTTTTAACCATTTTTATTATTTTATTTAATGGAGGCAAGTTTTATATTTTTCTAGTGTTTTATTTTTTTATTTAGTCTACTAAAAAGCCAAAAAAGGAGTTTAAAGTTAAGCTAATTGAAAAAATAACCAATGGGGCTACTTTGAAGACTCCAAAGATTTCTTTGGGTGACAGTTCTTTGGAAAGTTTAAATGTTGTATTGGATGATGTAATTATCACTGATACTTGTGGTAATTTTTATTTTTATTTTTATTTTTATTTTTCGAATGTTAATTAATTATAGATGACGCAGTATATGTTGCTGGAGATGAATTGGAAACGACGGACACTGTTGATGATTTAGCCATAGATATGGTAGTGAAGAGTAAAAACACCCAATGTCATAAGGAACTGGACAATAGAAACGATTGTAGATTAAAAATTATTAAGTGTTCTTTGAAGAAAAAAAGTAAACGTAAAAGCATGAATGGTTCACGTACTGATGATGGGAGTATAACAAGTGATGATGGAGAGTGTGAATGTATGCATTGTTGTGGAAAACACGTGTTATCTGAAGGAGATGAGACAAACGATGGATCTGAACTTGTGAATTCCAATTTTGACAAGTTTTTGGACCACGCTGAAGATATGATATCTGACCACGATGGCTCAGAAGAAGTTACTACCGATCCTCAAGAATTTTACGAACAAATAAAGCACCAAATTGCCAGTGAAATTGGATCGTCTTCCAAGTATAAAATTGAGCATAAAATTACCGATGAATCGACCAGCGTTTCCAGTGAAAGTTGTACTTCTAGTTTGAATATTCAACATGTAAAGATCAACTCTGACGATAAAATGATTATAGAAATATCACAATTAAAATTACAAGACGAAAATTTGGAAAATGACAAAGATAAAGAAATTACGAGAACCTTGATCCGGCCTGTTTATAGAGCCTTGTTTGAATTTTGTAAAGCCACCTCAAATTTTACAATTTTGCCAAACACTCTGGACGAATTGGAATATCAAATTGACAAGTACATTTTATTGATTGGTGATGATAAAGTCTTTACTGGAAAAGATTCTAAATTGCAATATGTTTTTAGAAATGTTTTTGCTCAATTTATTCAAGCCTTGGGGACTGGCAATAAAAATGTTGATAATGGGGAAATTGAGCCCTGTACAATGGTGAACGACTCAATTTACAGTGATGTTTTTACAAATATATGTAGAACCACCAGAGGAATCGGTCTGAAAAGACTGTCTCCTGACTCAGACGACAAATATCCAATCAATGAGAAGGAAGATGTAGCAGCCAAAAAGATTATGAATTTGAAATCGAAAAGAAGATTGAGAAAGGAAAATGAATTAAAGAGGCTAAAAAATTTCAGAAAAGACGTGGATTCAATAAAAAATGCTGAAAAGACTGAGAATGTGGTAGACGAGATTGATTTTAAAAATTTTAAACGCCATTCTTTTTCAAACGAAAACTTTGAAGTAATGGAAACAGTGAAAGCTGAAGAATTTGACGTGGTAAAATATGTTAATTAATTTATTAACTAATTTTATTTTAGAATAAGTACGACTTTGAAAAGATTGGATTGAGTGAAGACGTCGTGGAAAGACATTTTATGGCTGCTTTATGTTCGTGTGATGCATACAAGGATACTTTGGAAAGGTTTATTATAAACTTTATAATTAAATTTTTAAACTTATAAAAAATTTAATTTTAAATAATTAGACATTCTCAAGAAGTTGTCCGAATAAAGTCTGTTCATTCATATGAATTGAATATTTTGGTAAACAATTTTAAGAAATACTTTGTTGGCAACATTTTACCCATAATGTCTCGCACTTCTCCAGATGAAAAATCAAATAATCTGACTAATGTCATTAAACCCAGCAATAAACCAAAAACTGTTGCAAAAGAATCAAATGTTGTTAAAAAGACGGAATCTGTCGTAAATTACTCAAAAACCTTTGCAAAAATATTGCAAAAACAATCTGATGGGGATCAAACTGTCCCAGTTGAAAAATGCGTCGTAAAAAATACACAGATTAATATTCCAAGTAGAGGAAAATCAACTTCCACTCTGAATGAATTGCCTCCATTTCACGCTACTTTTAACCAATTTATGCAAAGCGAGAGTATGTCTGATACTTTATATACTTTTGATCCCTTGATACAGAATAAAATTTCAAATTTAGGCACGTTTAAAGGCTCAAAGGAACAGTTTGTGGGTCGATACTTTAAAGATCCGAAAAACGAGAATAAAGCGTGTGAACAAGTTGACGATTATTCAACCAAGCAATCTCTTTTTAGTTCAATATTGAATATTACAAATAGCAGTGATGATAATAATAATGTTATTAAAAGTCCTGTGACTGACGGAAGCAGCACAAAGGGGAATCAAACTTGCTCAAAACGACAAAAGCTATTTTTCCACCCCAAGAAGGACGAAAAGGACTGACTTTTATATTTAATTACCCACAAAATGTCTCGTGTTTATTAAATTTGTACATTATTGATTTTTCTAAATTATTCCATCATTGACATGCTACGAATTAATTGCATTATTTTTATTAACTCGCATAAATTGTTTAAAATTTTTTATTATTTTAAAAATGAAGATTATTTTACTCGTCATTTCCTTTTTTGTTTTGACAAACTGTGTATTGGCAAGGTATGAAGACTATGATGATTTGCGTGACTTGGATGACGTTTTTCCACTCGACCAGCTACGAAGATACAATTTCGATAGTTATAAAAGGGGAGTCAATCGTTTTTTGGGAAAAAGGATTCGAATGAACAAATTTTTGGGATAAAAATTGAAAATTAATCGTTAATTAAGTTAATATAATAATTATAATCGTGTCTATTAATAATAATAACCATTAAACTAATTGATACAATCTCTCAATTTGTAAGTCTTTTCCTTTATTCCTTGGAATAAATTAATGGTCGTTTCAGTCAAATTGGCAATGTGTTGATTGAGACTTTTTGAAGCATGGTCGTTTTTTGAAAATACTTGATTAATTTGCTTAATTTTGTTCCATTTTGTACCCAAATCGAGCCGCAAAGTATCTGTCTTTTCTTTAAGTTGTTTTATTTTTCCGAGCGATTTTTTATTTTTTTGGTAAATATCTTCAACTTGTTTCCTTTTTTCAGCAAATTTTTTAATCTTCAAAATATTGTTTTTGTTCTCCGCGATGAGAAGTCGCAATTTTTTAATGTATTTTTCTAGTTTATCTATTTTGTCATCATTTTCCTTTTGTTTTCGTTCAATCAACTGAGCTGGAGCCAGACGTTGATCAATGAGTTTAGTTGCCTTACTTAGTGCTTGGAGGGAGTTTTTAATGTTTTGAGACATCTTTTTTATTTTTAAATTAAAAAATTAAAAAATTAAAAAATAAAAAAATAAAAATTACTTTGTCTGTTTGGCTTTTCAATTTATCAAATTGTATCATTGCTTCCTCCATTTCATCTCCATCAGTATTTTTAAGTAATTTTTTTAAATTTTCTCTTGCCTTTTTGACATTTTCTATTGTTTTATTGAGATATTTCCGATATTTTTGACATTTCACCAACAATACGTTTGATAAATCAATAACACTCTCCGTTTGACTTAAAACGTCCTTTACATTTTCTAATGAATCTGCTACAAGTGTTATCGATTCAATGAGCTTTTTCAAATCATTTGGTGTCATTGAATACCCATCTACAGCAATAGTTTTAGAAATCTAAAAAATATTAAAAACTATAATTAACAACTAACTACCATTGTCGCATTCTTCATTTTTTCCTTGTAAAAATTAATGTCTGATTTATTCCACAAACTAACCAACTGCGTATTTGCTTCTATCCTTTTTTCAAAACTATTTACAAAATTCAAAGTGTCTGACATTAAATTTTCAACTTGTTGTTTACTTTTATCAAACATGACACGAACGACAGTTACATTTTGATAAAGATCAAAAATACGCTTCTTTTTTCCATTCAATTTAAAATTCGTGTCTTTCATAACATCTATTGAAGATTTGTACTGCGAAGAAATTCCGTTTGTACACATTTTCCCTCCACAAGTTTCACAATTGATGCTTCCACAAATGTCAGACTCGCGACAGTCTAACGACTTTGAGTTACAGAGCTAATTTTAATTAAAAAAATTAAATGTATTTTAAAAAATACCTTAAAATTAACTTGATTCAATTTAATCTCATTGTCCTCTGTTAAGCCACATTGCAATAAAGTCCCATCTCCTATAGTTGAATTTACCATCACTTGGAGAGGTCCGTCGTGTTTGTCCAAAATATACAGACACTGCGATTCTAACGTTTTTGTGTCTTGCATTATGTCATTAAAGTCATTTTTAAACCAATCTGCGGTAGAAGCAAGTCTATTTTCATTGTTTTGTAGTGTGACAAGAACAGCTAAAAAAATATTTCATTTTAGAATAAAAAATATACAATTAATATCCCGATCAGCTCTAGATTGAATATTATCTTCCAAATAAAAAGTCCACTGATTTAAATCCTGAATATTTTTGGACAAAATCTCAGATTGCATGGCCACTTGATTTGACTTTTCGATAGAATTTGTTACAACGGCCCTCTTTTCAGCAATCAGGCCAACAATGATTTGTATACTTTCATTTAATGACTCATATTTTGATGCAAAATCACCAACATCAGTTATTGTTAAATTCTTATTAATTAGATATTGGTCCAACACTTGGAACCCATTTTTAATTTGATTAAATTCGTCTTTAAAGTATTGTCGTAGACTATCAAGTTCTACGTTGGCCATCCTCAAGCTGATTTTTTTAAACTTTTCTTTCAACGAGTTTATTCGCGTGTCCCAATTTTGAAAACATTCGTCACACTCGTTGCATATTGGAGCTATTCCTAAATATCCTCTCGCACACGTGTTACACTTGAAACCCGTTATAGATTCATTACATGTACATTTCCCTGTCATTCTATCACATTGCATGTTTATAGACCCACTTTCATGACAATTGCAGGGTTTGCATTTTATGTTGGGGTCTCCCCAGTACAAATCTTTGCAAAAATTGCATTGAAGCCCTCCACGTTCCTTTCTGCACTTGCATTGACCCGTGTTTATGTTGCATGTTTTGGAAATTGATCCAGATTCACTGCAATTGCACTTTTTAACACCCATAGTTTTCTCGGGATGCCAGTATCCCAGTTTTGGCTGGTTACAATTTTTACCAACGATATTGTCCAAACATTGGCATTTCCCGTTTGATTGATCACAATATTTGTTTCGTCGTGTGCCCCAAGTTGAGCATTTACAAGCTGAATTAAAATAAAAAATTTTTGAATTTTTAAAAATAATTACGTTGGCAGTTTTGAGTTTGAGCTGATCCAAAGAACCCCATTTTACAAAATTGACAATTTGACCCAGTAGTGTTGTATAAACACTTTAAACATTTACCAGTAATTATATGACAGCTTTCTTCAACGTTTCTATCAATATTTCTATTACAAAGACAGGAAGTGCATTTTCCAGAATTTAACAGCGGTTGTCCGAAATGATTCATTTTGCACTTTTCGCAAAATTTACCTAGAAATGTTTTAAAATAATAAAAGTATTAAATTACCAGTATATCCTTCAAAACACATGCAAATGGATTCATTCTTTCTCATATCAAATTCACAGCCATAAGAATGCTGAACTCCTGTGCCAGGACCTTCTGGACACTTGCAAGCTCTACATCCATCCGATAACGAATCATGAGGATGAATATAATACTGATTTTTACACAATTCGCATTTACTTCCTTCAGTGTTGTTTTTACACTCGATGCAATCACCAGTCTTGCGATCACAAAGACGCGATCTACCGCTACAGTTGCACGGAATGCACTTTGGAAAATTCCAATGACCAGACATGCAAGTGTCGCAATGAATACCAGTAATTCCATACTTGCAGTTGCATTTCCCGCTTTTGACATTACAAACGGCAGAATGGGAGCCAAAATTGTTACATTGGCAGTCACTGCAGCCTTCCGGACCAAATGCAAAAAATCCGGGCGCGCACATGTTGCACATTCGATCTATAATGTTTGGTTTGCATTTACAGTCCCCTCCAAGAGACTCACAGATGAGACTCTTCGACCCCGTTTCGTCACAAAAACAAGGTAAAGCTCCATTATGAATAACGGCGCTGAAACTTACAATCAAACGATCACAGACTTTGTCGGGTATATTGGGCAATCGTACATTATTAAAATAACAACTTCGGTGTTTAAATTCAGTGAGAGCTCGTTCTTTGAATCCAAAGTCAACGGGGAATTTTATTTTTTTAACATTGGGCACAAGTATGATTGAATCAAGGAGCAAAAAGTGTTCAAAATCTCCTCTGTTGAATGGAATATTTCTAAACCATATATCCACTCTATATAAACCGTCTTTATAAAAATTTGCTTCGTCAGCAATTGTCAAGTAGGTTGAATCTTGGAAAAACACGGCCATAGTGTCCACAATTACTTCATTTTTTCCATCATCGATCCTAGTAATTTTAACTTGATTATCCATTGGAACAATGTCTTTATAATTGTATCGAAGTACAATAGAGTAATCTTGATCTAGAGGCACGGAAAACAAGTTGAATGAAAGTTTAGCTCCTCTGCCAATACTCAACATTCCAAATCCTGTGAAATATCGAGTGAGGTTCTGTCTCAGGTCATAAAATATTTGATTTGATATAAATTCTTTACCCACCATGTAAACGTGATGTGTTTGTTTTTCTAGAGGGATGGATTCAAATTCCGTTCTCAGATAGTCCAATTTTGGAATAAAGTATTTGGGCATTACTTGATCACACTTTCTTCCAATTAAACCACTTCTACATTTACATTGACCAGTGATTGAATCGCAATCATTGTTGGTGGAACCACCGAAATCGCAATTGCATTCTTTACATCCATTTACACTCTTGTCCAGTCCCCAGTATCCTGAAATGCATTTATTGCAGTTTTTTCCAATTACAAACCTTTTACATCTACAAGTTCCGAAAGCCTTGTCACATCCCATGTTACGATAAGTTCCAATAATGTTACATTCGCAGGGTTTGCAGCCTTCAATGTTTTCGTAAGTTAGATTCCAAAATCCATCTTTACACATATCACACTTTTTTCCAGATACATACTTTTTACAGTAGCATTTGCCGGCTCTAGTGTCTGTAGATTTGTCTGTTCTACCATCGCATTCTCCTTCATGAAGGGATCCAAATACATGACAATCACAGGGGACACATCCATAAGAGTGAGTTATAGGAATTTGATCATCACGGTAGAAGAAGGGTTTGCATTTTTCACAATTCACACCCATTGTATTGTGTTCGCAGGAATCGCACACTCCGCCACTTAGTCGACTAAAATTTATAAATTTTTCCAAAAATATTCCAACAATTACTTTGTAACTTCGTAGACTGCAGGATCAAAAAAGCACCTTTTAGCATGATTGTTACAATTACATCTCCTACACGAATTTTTTCGACGACCGTGAGCAGGAGTCCAAGGCAAGTCTAAAAAATTTAAAAATCAAAAATCAAAAATCAAAAAAAATTTTACCTCTGTAAAAATCTTGACATTTTTCGCAATTAAAACCCATAGTATTATGCGTACATTCACACTTTCCATGTACCATGTTGGGATCATCCATCATACCATTCATGGGCATACATTTTTCAGCATGTCCATAACAAGAACATGATCCTCTAATTACCGCATTGGAAATTGCATAATAATATTTTTCGTTAGTATCCTTTCTATCCAAGTCTAATATATCGTCTCCCAGAGTATGTAGCGCGGTAAAATTGATTCTGAGGTTTGTAATCTTTATTAAATCTTGAACTACTTTACTGTAAGGATTAGATATTTCGTTGGACGGAGGTAATGCCCTAAAAACTACCTGACCACCCGATGATGGTTCAATCTTTGAATATCTTTCTTCACATACAATATCATTTATATTAATCATTGGAGACGTAGAAATATTTGGAAATCGACGAGTACAATTATCGGCAAAATATCTGTAAACTTTCCACGTTTTACCAAAGTCGTAGGACCTTTCGATAAACATGGCTGCTGGTCGAAACGTTTTAAAAGTTAAAACCAAATGAGTAAAGTGAAATTCAGCTTCCAAATCCAACCGAAAACTTACTTTTTGTATCCCGCTCTCAGATTGCCACCATTTATCTCCACTGGAATAATCAGAATGAGGCTCAGATGAGTATTCAGGACTATATGGGTCGTTGTAGTATCCATCTCTTTTAATTCTACGTAACGTTTCATCCTTTAAATCAGGTTTAGATGGGTTTATCACATTTATGGTGTTGTAAGTGTTGTTGTTAACCCAATTGTTAAAGTTTGTGTGGTGCGATTGCCTGTTTATCCGATCTAGCCGCGAAACAATGTTTCCGATTCCATAATTTGATTGTTTTTTAGATGAATCGCAAACAAAACACTTTTTTCTGTCCTTTAAGTGACTCAAAATGCAAAATCGAGCTGCCTTTTTTGAACCACACGTGGATGAAGCTGAAAGTTGCGATTGTCGTCCAATGAGTAAATCTCCCGTAGCAGGATAACAACTACCGTAATCACAATCTTTGTAATCAGGTTGAGAGACGACATCTAAAAAAATTATACATCATTAATCATTACGAATGATACTTTCTGCAATCAACAACAGGTAAATAATCCATGATAATGAGGTTCTTTTGGGTTTATCGTGAAAATAACTAGACATTTGTTTTTTGTATAAAAATTTTACTAAAATCTGACAATATCGCACATTTTTATACATATCACTAAAGGGACTAAATGTCAAAAAGTTGAAAGTTTTTATGTCTGTGACGGAATGTTAAAAAAACGATAAAAAATATTTTAAAATATCTGTTGTAAGTCATTTAATTCTATTTCACTTTTTAGTTATAAAAATTATACATATTGTTAATTTTATCAATAATTTTATTAATTATTTTAATTGACATTTTAATAACCATTTTAAAATAAAGTTGATTTCAAATTTATGTTGAGTTTATTATATAAAAATATCACACTATATTTTTCTCAATATATTGTCGAAAATGGCCACAAAAAAGGTACATGCATAGATTTATGAAATAAAAAATTTAATTTACAACCAGACTCTTCTCAAGGGGGTAAAAGTTATGGACAATCCTGTCCATCGTCTCATTAGAATATACGAAAGTACTCTTAAAGTTTTAGCTAGTATGCCAAAATCTTCAACATATAAAACAGAGACTTTTAAATTTACAGCAGAAAGGATGAGTATTGCGAAATCGGTATAAAATAATAATAAAATAATAAACATTTTTTTAGTCTGCAGATGTATCAAAAATTGAAAGTCAATTGAAGTTTCAGAATATCGAAGAAATTGTTATTCAAGTATTATTTTAAAAAATTAAAAATTAAAAATTAAAAATTAAAAAATAAAAATCTAGTCTGAAAATGAATTACAATTGAGCCGCAACATGCTAAAGTGGAAAACGTGGGAACCTCTAGCTATAGGAGCTCCCCACGATCAATGGAAATGGCCAATACAGGATTAAATGTTTATATTTTAAAAAAATTATGAATTTTCATAAATTTATTTATAATTCAATTGTATTCATCCGTATATTGCAAGTTGTATGAACTAATTAATTAAATTATTAGATAATTATTTTTTTAAAATAATATTTACCTGATCTAGCGTAAATTTCCCCCCCATACTTCCCAGTTTTAAAGACTTGTAGGCTTCTAAAATATAAATGTTATATTTATTTAAATTAAACTTTTACCCATTAAAATGTACATGCGGAAACACAACGTCATAAACTCTTGAATGTTGATTTTGTTATTTTCGTTGATATTTCTTAGAATTATAGCCGTCAATGTCCCATTCGAGACTGAAAATCCAATTTCTCTCAAGGAAAATCTTAGTTCTGTCGGATCCAAGTCATTAGATTTGTCCTTGTCAAATTTGTAAAATTGGTCCTATAAATTTTATTTCAAAATTAATAAATGATTTTTTTTAAAAAAATTTACTTTAAAATATATGAGCATTTGTACAATTTCTAGATATTCATCCATGTCAACTTTTCCCCTTTTGTCAATCTTTTTTAAAATTAAAAAATTATATTTTTTAAAAAATTACGTCTTTGTAACAAATCATAATTCTACAAACATCGGTTGATATAGTGGATTTTGGAGGCCATGCTATTAAATATAAATTATTTAAAGGATTTTAAATTTTATAACCATTTTTATTATTATCCATTGTGTCCAATAATAATTTTTTCAACATAAAGGCATCTATAAGACTGTTTTCATTGTAACTATCCATGAACAATTTTGCGGCATAATCAATGTCAGTTTGCTCTTGTTTTTGTGACATCTGAATTTTTTAAAATAAATTAATTTAAATTAAATCATTTTTTACGTTTAATTTTATTTTCTGAGAATCGAGGTCTGTTTCATTCAACGGCTCTCTGATAATATCGATTAACTTTAATTATTTTGTATTCTTTTTTTATTAAAAATTACTTTATATTACTGCAACTTTCCGTGTAAAATCTTATGTAAAAATCACACTCAATGTTGGGGTTGAAGGTTGAAGGAACGACAACATATGTCCCAGGATTTAATTTATGTCGACTTGTTACAGATCGCATATTTGTAAATTCTGAAGCCAGTATAGATTTTGTGTATTTGAAAAATTGGATGCTATTTGTGTCAAATTCGCAATCGGGTGTCTAAAATAATAATTAAAAAAAATAATTTTATTTTTGTTACTTTTTCATAAATTATATAGCCAATGAGGTGAAGTTCTGGTTTAACACCAGCTACTACCTTCCTTCGATAAATCTGAGTTAATGAAATCATAAGTGTGCCTTTGTCATCGCTATCATCCCCATCTGTCACAGTTACCATGTATTGAGGATTTGTCACAAAGGTGTCTATAAAATATTATAAAACAATATTAATATTTTCGTTAAAAATTAATACTCAAAAAATTTCTACAGCCTCCCGCAGATACGTTTTTTATCCATCTTCCGTTAAAGGTGCTAACAATTAAGTTTGTCTTTTCCGTTTCTTTATCTGTACCAACAAGATTAAAGTTTAAATGACAAATTTCTATTTTGTTGTAGATTTTTATAAAGTCTTTGTAATCCATCCTATTTTTTAACATTTTTAAAAAATTTGTGCAAAAAAATAAATAACCAAAATTCTCCGTCTTCTTTTTTAACAAACTGTAGTTTCAGTTTTTCATTCTGTGATAATTTTCTCCATTCTTTGGAACTGCAAAATGTATTTTATTTATTAATTTTTTTTAGTATAAAATTTAATATAAATGAAGCTTACGTGTCAGACCAAGGACCATTCCACTCCATTTCATTACCCCATGGGTTTCTAATGCGAATTAATGTGGTTTGTTGGTTTTCTGATTCCAACTAAAATTTTAAATTAAACTTTTATCATTTATTTTGTGAAAATTATACTTTCTATTCAAACATTTTCAATATTAAATTCATTTGATCATATATAATAAATATTATTTCGTGAAAATTTACTATCTTGAATGCAGTAATAGTATAAGCATGTCCTTTAATCAAGCCATTGTCCAATTTTGTTTCACCACCAGTTTCATTCTAAAATTAAAATGTCATTTTCATCAAGTTTTATTAAATTTACCTTTATAGAACAGCCAAGTAGAGCATTTTGTGAAACGGCCCTATGAATCTGAGAACGTACTTCAGAAATATCACTCTTTGAATCAATGGTTATTATCTCAGATAAACCACCAGACATGTCTTCAAAACCTTCAGAAGTGGACCCTCCACATAAGGATTCATAAGTACCATGAAATCTAACATAAATTAACAAAAGTTAAATTATTATTTACTTTGCATATGCCTTTTCTAATAAAGATGCCCAAAATTCATTCTGCTCGGAAGAATGTAAAAATATCAAATTTCCATTAACTGTAGGTAGACGATCATCAATAACTACACTGACCCATCTTGAATACTTGTAAAAATGAAACTCAAACGCACCTGTATAAGTGTTGTCTACTTTTGTACTTTTCTCAAGACTCACTCTTTTGTAATTGATAATTTTTTCCAATATTTCTTTTCTCTCTGCTATTGCTGCTACAGCAGATAAAAACCAACAATTTCCAATAAAACCTTGCTTTACATCAAATCTGCTAGTGTCGTCCACAAAAAATTTGGGATTATCGCACATTTCCTAAAATATTTATAATTGTAAAAATAATTTTAAATTTTACAAATGGACGTTTCCATAAAACGGCCCCTTTAATTTTTGTAAAAAGACTAGTATTGTCTGCTTTAAACTCAGTGTCAACATACAATGTGTTGTTTTTTATGCATTCTTGGTTTATTTCGTTGAAGGATTTTCCACGTGTCTTAATGAATAATATTGAAAAAAATTTCAAGGTTATATATTATAAATTTATAAACCTCAAAATTAGATTCATCCAAAGCCCAACCAGAACGATACCTCTTGTCCGTCTTGACAATTGGTTTGTCATTTTTTTCCATAATATTACTATCTTTAACCTTTTCTTTATCAATTGTATTTCTCTCCGTATAAAATGTATTCCTCTCTAGTTGTACAAATTAACCAAAATTTTTATTTGCCTCAAGTAAGCAAGAAAACAAACTTTGCAAAATTTATTCTCAAGGTCTATAATAATTTAATGTGTAAATAGGACTAAAAATGTCATTTTTTTGAAATGTTTTGTGTTTCTTGATATCACTTGATTTATAAACTTTGAATTTAATATTTATTACCCCCGGAATGATTATACATGAAACTGGTGGAATCCATTTTTATATCGACAACATTTTCTTTAGAGGAGCATATTCCCATATTAAATTAAATTAGCATTGATTAATAATTCACATATTGCCAGATAATTGGTTTTTTACTTTTATTGGAAATTATTTACCATTTTAAAAAATGAGATTGTATCCTGGAAAGAAATAACTGAACCAGGTCCACATGATCATTTCTGCCATAAATATGGAACAATAAAATAATTATTTATTAAAAGTTATTTGATATTTATTTTTTATAATAATTACAATATTACAAATTCCTTATAAACAATAATCCATTTTTTGAACCACCAACCAGGACTCTTTGAAAATTTCTCGTAACTCCCCAACTGACCACATCTACTGAATTTTCATATTGAAACATATTTTCACTATCCCAGACATTTTTTTCACCCACGCTTTTACAATTCAAAGAAAAATAAATTTCTCCATTCTTACTGTTAAATTTTGAAATTAATCTATGATTAGATTTCGTATAACCACGTTTATTTTTAAAGGCTGTTCGTTGCATATCAGGAATATGAGAAAAAATATAAACATTTCCCGAAAAATCAGAAACAGACACCATATTGGTAAATCTATTGGCCGAGGTACTGTTGTAGTGTCCATCATTTTCCATAAGACCACATGATGTTTTTAAAATATCACCATTATGACCTTTTCCAAAATTTATAACCTTTATAATCGATTTATTCATAGAAGTATCATTTGTGGTATAAAAAACATTCCTTCCAGGAGACAAAGAGGCTGAATGTAAACGGTAACTATGATTAGAAAACTTTTCCTCGTGTATATAAATAAGTGGTTCAAGTTTTAAATTAAAGAGAAGAATCTTTTGAGTAGTAAAAACTACAATATATTCTGTATTAAAAAATGCTATTTTTAGAGGGTCGACCATTTCTTTAGAATGAAAGTTTAGTAAAGCTTTGAAGGTGGAATCGGTAAATGATTCGACATTCCACAATGCCATCTGTCCATTTGAATAAACTGCAAGTATATCAGAGGCTTTATTATAAAAGTTCCAATCTAAACTGCAACAACATATTTGTACATCACATTCAGGTTTAGATAATTTTACACTGGGGAAAATGTTTACAATTTTGTTTTCTTCCATAAGATTGAATTTAACGGTAAAAAGTATTACGCTCCCGTCAGAATAACTGACCAACATTGAATCTACATTTTTAGTTTTCGAAGAAAGAGGGTTGCATTTCACTGCAGTTATAAAAATCTGGTTTGTTACATGTGATCCAATTACACTACTAGATATTATCGAATGTTTCCCTTTTCGTAATAAATACACCACTTTAATACAACTTTGCGCGTCACGTCGTTTCGAATAACTAGTTCCGCCATAAAGAGGATCGCTATTTACAGCTACGACAAATAATGAAACAGTCATGGAAGGAGAATACTTGAACCAATCTATACATGCGATTCCCATTCCAAAATATATAAAACTACTACTCTTTATGTTATGAGCAGAATCTACGGGTAAAATAACATCAATAGACTCTTTTTCGTTTAAATCAATGTGTAACTTTTTTTCCTTGATAATTTTAAATGTAGACTCTTGTTCGTACTCTTCGATATTAAAACGACTCTTCATCATCTCATCAATAGCAGAATGACAGAGAAATTTTGATTCGCTAATAATGGACTGTAATTTGTTTCTCCCACTGTAATAATCGTGGATAAAGGAATTGACAAAATAATGTTGATTGTTGACATTTATAAAAAATTCTCTCTGATCGCGAATGTCGGCTGAATTGCAAGAATAGTTATAATCTTTACATCGAACTTTATCGGTTACTTTATACAGCGTCATTGTTTTTAATTTTTTGTCATCGCAAAAGTCAGGATCACTTATTTTATCGTCACTTTCATCAATTATGCTTGACACAGATTCACTTTTTACAGACTCCTCCTCTTCAGTACTATCTATCGGAGAGTCAAACTCTACGTCTTTATCAAACTTTTTCTTCTTTTTTGGTAAAACAGCAGCTACTTTATCAACATCATCACCATCCTCGCTTGCGCTCTCGTAATAACTTTTTTTTTTGCGCCCACTTTTTCTACTAACACTAGTACTTTCCAAAACTTCATTTTTAGTTTTTTTCTCTAGGAGTAATTTAGGTTCTTTCCACCTATTTATCGTTTTTATAGTTTTCCATTCATATTTATCTGGATGGTGATATTGTACATGATAATTAATAGAAGTCTCTTTAAAACTAACATCACAGTACTTGCACTTGACAAATTTTACTTGAACACCGCAGAATTTTATATGAGTGTTGTTGAAATATTTAAATCTTTTAAAAACTTTCAGGCATGTGCTACACTTTATCTTATTACAAAGTTTGAAAATGCGTTCATGACTAATATCCACTAGTTTTCCATCAATTTCTTCCTTGGAGTGATCAAGGGCCAAATGAAGCTTGCTGGAGGTTTTCAACTCACAAATTGGACACTTTTTCATGACGAGGAGTAGATTTTTTCAATTATCAATATATTTTATCTTGTAACCATGGAATACTTTAATCATTTACTTTAATGTGATAGGTGATTTATTCGTTTCCACGGTGAAATTTAAATTTTAAAAAATAAATTTAATTTTAAAATTTAAATTCTCGATATTTAAGACGTTGATAATTAACTAATTAGTTAATTTTACAATAAAAAAAATCATTTGTAACTATTAAAGACAGTCACTTGACGATAAATCAAATATTGGCTGAATAAACTACTAAATTTCAGCAACGCTACGATTATTATACAATTATTTCCAATATTGATATATTTTTTTTACAAAAATTTATAGTTTATATTTAAATGAGTGTATTTTGGTACCTTATAATTGCAGTATTTTTATATAATTGGTAATTTTTTGAAATTTTGTATTTATAAATTATAAATCTAAAACAGGCTCGGGGTTCTTTACACGTTTATTATCAGTTTTCTTTTTGGTCTAGGTTTTCTTTATGGGAGTATAAAGTGAATATTTTATGTTATAACATTTTTTAATTTTATTCAATTAGAGAAAATAATACCAAAAATGTTAAAGGCAGATTTTACACTACTAGAAAAGTAAAATAAAAATTTAATTACCCACAATTCTTCGTCATTAATATTAGAAAAATTTCAACGATTGTAATTTTTGCGCTAGAACGAAAAAATTGTCGAGAAACTTTTTTCTAACAGACAAAATCCCAGATATTGTTTGCATACACAGGTAAAAAAGAATAAAAAAATTGTGTTCATTGTTTTTTTTTACAGTTCAGAGTTTAAAGAGCGGATAAAATTTAAAATAAGCCCGCTCTTAGTTCCTCAGGAAATTAATGAAAGTTGTGTGAAATTTTTTGAAACTTTGCTATCCAATTGCATGCATTGGTACAAGTAATTTAATGTTTAAAATTTTTAATTGTTAATCAAAATAGAGATTTCAACATTACTGAGGACGAAAATTTTACAAAGGAAATTCGATGGTCGATCGGTTTCATTTTGAGAAATTTACTACTCAGAATACAAAATGTAAGTTTAAAAAAATTATTAAAAAAATATATATTTCAACAGGTCAATCTTGCCCGCCTTTTGAACAATTTTTACTATATATTCTTAGTCCACTTGAACGTTTATAAAAACGGTATTCTATTTTTCATTTTGTATTATATAAACTATTTATATTTTTTGTTAGCTAAACGAGAAAAAATTATACCCCAATTGTATATAAAAAGTAAAATGTACCATACGGCTTTAAAAAGCAGGAAAAGTGAATTGGACTATCTCAAAAAGGTTGCAATGACTGTTATAAAGACTTGTTGTACTATAGAAACTCAAAATTGTGGGTATATTTTTTTCATTTTCATTTTTTTTTTCTAAATGATCATGTAGACTGTCTGTCGTTTTTTTGCGAGATTTGATATCAAATACAATATTGCTGAATGCTATGGATGAAACTTCCAACCCAGTATTTTTGAATGATTTTAGTTTTGAAAAAAATAATAATTTTTATAGAAAAATATTTACAACGTTTTCCAAATTATACATTCTCGTTGGGTAGAATTTTATAAAATTTTAATATTTAAATAATATTTTTATAAAAATAGAATTCAAAAACAAAGGACATTGTAAGCAGACTAAAATTTCTAGATTCTTTTGTTCATTCAAGGAAAAATGAAGTTGATAATTAATTTTAAATATATATTAATAAAAATTTTGCAGTTTAACACTTTTGCGATCCTAAATAACGGATTACATTCGACTTCTTTTCATTTATATATGGAAAAGGAAGGTTCTGTAAAATATATCCAATTGTTGTTAATTTTAGGTAAAAATCTTTTCATTTTTTTAAATTAGAATTATTAATTTTTATCAATTAGGGAAAATTATCAAACCGAACCAGGATACATGTAAATTAGACAAGGAAAAGTTTAATAAAATTTTACATACTTATAAAAATGAAATTTGCTCCTTAAACCTATCTCCTACCATTTGTTCGAAACTGGAATATTGTAAAGATTTTTTTATTTTTTATCAATTAATTTTTAAAAATAGTTTACTATAAAAAAACCTTTTCTAATAAAGACGTACAATTTGTGGGGAATTATTTTCGACAGTAATTAATTTATAATATTATTTATTTTACACTAAAATAGGTTTCATATGCGTATCATTTTGTGCATAGAACACTACTTTTTAGGCAATTTTTTCAATAGTGATGGAGTAATTTTTATTTTTTTTTAATTTTTAAAATTTGTATACATTTTAGTACACACGTAGTAAATTTGGAGAAAAGCTAGAGCCGCCCAAAAAGGCGAAAAGAATGTGCACAAATTAATAGTTCATTTTTTAAACTTTTTTTAGATCAAAATCATTGGTTAATATTTCTTCTCCAGAAATTTTACAAAACGTTGTAAATAACGTGAAAAATGAATTGAGCGACTTGAACATTTTTAATTTTTCAAGTTCTGAAAACAACATTAAAATCACCAACGTTGAAAAGGTTTCAAAACTTATTAAACTTGTTAAAAATGAAAATTTAGAAACATATAGATATGACTAGCTGGGATGCTACAATACACAGCGTCAGGTATATGAAAATCCCTCAGGGAAAGAAGGACGACGGAAAATACGCTTATGCTTATGTTGTGCGTGCTACAAAAGGTTCAAAGTCTTTTTTTAATAAAATTTAAAAAAATATAAAATTAAATAGATGGATCAAATGACGATTGGTATATTAACAGGTAACTATTAAAAAAATAATTTTTATAATCGATTACCATTAGACAACTTTCTGAATTTTTTGCTGTCGCAAAAATGCTAGATATCTTGTACGGAAAATCAGTCTCGCGGATGTTGAAAAAAACGACGAGAATTTTTAAAGACGAGTTGACTTATCTAAGTGTAATTACTAATTAGTTAAAATTTTTTTTTTCATTTTTAAATTAATTTAGGATAAAATAGCAGAGCTAAAAGTATTTACGCAGGTATTTTTTGATAATTAAATTATTATAATTAATATTATTAAAAATATACAATAGCAAATCCTCATATTATTTCCAAATAGTCAAATTTTGTGCTCTTTTCTGTCGAATAAAATAATAAAATTTCGAGATAATGATAAAATTATGATGCGTAATATCTTTAAAATTTAAAATTAAATTGTTTATTTTTCATATATTTTTTTTAGAGTTGAAAAATTTCAATGTAAAGTTGACCTTTCAGGTATTTAAAATTTAGAAATTTAAATTTAAAATAAAATTTATATTTTTAGAGACGTGATTATATGACTTCTCTTTTGTCGTCCTACAGAAAGCATATTCAAAAGGTGGGATACGATTAGTAATTGTTTTTGAAAAAAATTTATTATTTTTTTATTAAATATTTAAATATATTTAATATTAAGTGTACGTCAACGTTGTGACGTTGCGCTCGAAAGTAAAAATGTAATTTTTATAATATTAATAATAAATATTTATATTCATTAAGCCAACTGATTCGATTTACAAAGACAACATGCAATCGGTTCATTTTGACGCGGTTAAATTTTTTAGCTCGAGCGGATCTGAAATAATTGTTACTAAAAATCCAAAGACGTCATTTGTCGATAATTTTTTCAATACAGGTAATAAAATAATTATTACTTTTTTAAAATATTTTATTAGTAATCATGTTTTGGATTTTGCCCAAACAGGTCATTAAAGTTGTAAATGCTTTAAAATTTTTGTTTGGAAATTTTATCGAGTCCATTTATCGTAAATATGTTGAAGGGAAGATTAAACAAGAAATTATTAATGTCACACCTTCCCTTATAGATCAATTGAGAAGTAAATAAAAAAATATTTAAAATAAATTAATTTTTCATTTTTAGTCACTATATTTGAAAATGTCCAAGAGTCAGAAAAGTATATAATTATAATTTAATTTTAAAATTAATAAAATTTAATACTTTATTTTCTTCTAGTGTGAATCCTGATGAAATAATTAAAATAATTTCCCGTGATGTTATCAACGCCCTTCCAGGTTAATAATATTAATTATTTTTTACTATTTTTTATTCTTCTAGGTTTTATAGGACTTTGTGTGAAATACAAACACGTTCATTTTATTACTACCGAAATTTTGAACATTTTTAAAAGTCAAGTGATGAATAAGCACGTAAAAAATAAATATTTTTTTTCATTTATATTTTTATTTTCCAATTTAGCTGAGCTACTTGCTGCTAGATTGCTTGATTGAAGAGTTAAACTTGAATTTATAAGTAGATTTTTAATTTGTAAAATTTTTTAAAATAAATCGAAAACATTTTTTATAAAAAAAAATTTGGAATCAAATCATTTAATAATGCTGTTTGTTATGTTCCTTATCATAAAGTGGTTAATGAATGATAATACAAATCCTAGCAAACTTAACAAAAATAAATATAAATATCCGGTAAATTACAATAGCAATAGTACTCTACTGTTGTTAAAATACAGACCATAATGTGAACCATTTTATATCGTGAGTTTTATTTGTGAACCAAAATAAATGATTAACAGTGGATCCATTCCTATACAACTAGTACTAATAATGCAAAGGTAATGGAATGCTGTTATTGTAATTACTAAAAACGTGATTGAAAGCGTGAAACAAAATAACTTGACAATAATTTTATAAAAACTAAATTATTACTTTATAATTTAGAGGTTTTTATTATTTTATATTGGGATAACTTTCCATGCTAAAGAGACTGTCACTGTAATAATACTTTTTGATAATATTGTAAAAATATGTCCTTTTATCTTGTTTTAGGTTGTATGAAAACAGTCTGACTAGAGAAGGCTCCACGACATCCATTTCTGAATATAAAAATATTAATTCATTTAAATCAGTCGCTAGTACTTTTAATTTGGTAGATTTTGTTGTTAGAAAGTCTAATGTGGCTCGGCAGAATATTTTGTGTATTTGAATTTAAAAAAATGTAACAATTTAATCTTACTTTAGTTCAAAAAAGTGTGGTGACTATTATTGTTGATAAACGGGGGTTTTCACTGGAACAAATAAATATCTGCGAAGGGCAGGTTTTAAATTAATAATTATAATTTATAGTTATTATTATTATTACTATTTATAGATTGTTACGTTCCAAGCCAATAATGAAGATTTTGATGATAATGTTAAACTTATACAAGTAGTCTACGATGGAGTTGAATACACAGCCGTGCCTGGAGGTTTAAAAACGATATTGACCAAAAAACAGAGCACTTTTAGCTTTCAATTTAACATATCTAATGAATACATTTTTGTCTTGTAATTATATTTTTAATTTAAATAAAAAAATTATTAAATAGTTCTGGCGTAAATTGTGACCCTTGTATAATCAAAGTAGCTCCACGTAAGGAAATTTTCGTAAAACTTACAGACAATGGATTTGGAATTGATGATTTGCTATCTGATGTCGGTAATTCAGTTATTTTTGAGTGGTCAAAATGCGCTCATGAGATCAAGTTGATACAAGTGTTTTACAATCAAGAGTCTGGGAATTTTCACAAGGCTTCAAACAGTGACACGTATATTTTATAAAGTACATTAAATGTATTTTTTATTTTAGGCCATTATGTAGAGAAGGAAGTTTTACAAAAACATTTGAGTAAAAAATAATAATAATAATAATGTTTAATAATTATTTAATAATTTTATATATTTATAAAAAATAGTGAAGTAGGGATGTATTATTTCGTCGCTTACATACCGGAAATTAATAAATTGTACACCATTCCCATAAAAATAAAAGAAAGACACCGGTATTTTTTTAATTTATATTTTTTAATCTTTTTTAGGGAATACATGATTAGAGTCTTGGATAAAACTTTTAATCCTCCGTTTTTAAATATAAACACTGGAGATCGTGTATGGTGGAAATGGGATTCTTTAGAGGTAAAATTCATAGAGATAATTAAAATGTTCTTTAGAGCAAACAAAAACACAGAATTTACGAAATAACACTTCCATCAGTTAATCACCCCGTGGATGCTTCATATTTGGTAACATTATTAAAATTATTTAAAACAAAAATTATTTCTATTTAGATGAAAATTGATGGATTCCATTGGAAAGCCCCGAGCGTAAATGGCCTTCTTTCACATGAATTTTCACATGAAGGAGTTTATTACTTTTCCGATCATCAAGATGATGAAGCCGCAGATTACATAGGTACTATTGTTGTCAATAGATGTGTGGGAAACACTTACGTACGGATTTCTGAAGAGGGATTTGCGAGTGGTAAAATTAGTTTTATTTTATTTAAAAAATATAATTATTTTAGACATGAAAAGTATAACAATTGGAAAAAATGACAACATTTGGTTTACCTGGCAGTTGGCTTCTGAATGTAAATTTCTAATTCGTAAATCGGCGTCTTCAATTTACAATGAAAAGGATTCTTATTCTGAAAATCAGCCAGTTATAGATGATATAGACACTGATATTTTTTCCATGTTTGAAAAGGAACTGCACTCGTTGGTATTCGACGGGACTTCCGATATGGTAAAATTTCCTTCAGCTGGAGTTGTTAGTTTAGTCTTGACCAATATCGGTTTCAAAAACAACAATCTCAGCGTCATTGTGAAGGAGATGCCAAATGTACAATTATTTATTAATTAATTTATTAATAATTATTGTAATAGAGTCATTTGGTTAATATTACTGATAATGGAATGCAACCCCAAGTAATGTCTATATATGAAAAGGACAGAATATTGTGGCAGTGGAAAACGTATGGAAAGTCTCACAATATTATCCAAGTCACTCACAGTGGTCAATATTCTTCAGACGGATTTTGTAGTGGTGCTCCAATTGAACCCCCTTCTGCATATTCGTGTGTATTAAAAAAATGTGGCGTCTATTATTACATTGACGAACGAAACTACAAATTAGTTGGAGCCATTGTGGTCAACAAATTACCACGCGTGCATACTATCGATGTCAATAACTCGCTTGCAAAACCAAACCCGTTGATTATTGATTCGGGGGACACGGTTGTTTGGAAATTCCCATATTATCGAGAATATGATCTAGTATCCTTTCATTCAGACATCCCGCAAAAAAAACTCGTCAGTAAACGAGCCTGTATAGGAAAGTATTTTCGAGAAGAAGGCGTCTACAATTTCCAAACGTTGGACCACTCTCAACATGAAGGCGACTTTGATTGGCACGGTAAGATGGATTCTATATCCTCTGTCATCGTAGGTAAAAGTGACTCTTTTCACGAGATAATTGTAACCTCAAAGGGCTTTGTGCCTAGCCATATAACGATTCGAAAGAATGAAAGCATAAAGTGGATATGGGATGAATTGAACATTAGTCATAACATTTCATGCGAATACACGAATGAGGCGAAAATGTACATGTTGTTAAAAAGTAAAAAGCTCTTTTCTAGTGGTGAACCTAAAAACAAGGGTAGTTTCATTCACACTTTTACCGAAAGCGACATTTTCAAAATTTCATCCACTGGTACTCAGAGCAACGTCTGTATTGTAAACTCAATAGATCGCAATATCTACACGAGCAAACCATATTTTACAAGTGTTATAACGGGAGGAACGGTAAACCAAGGAATGGTTGTACATTTTGGAAGTAACGACGCTGATGCAGAGATATTCTATACGATCGATGGGACACTTCCTAGAAGTAGCAAGTCTAATAGATACAATAAGAAATTTGGCATAAAGTTGAACAGTCCTGGGATAACTTTTATTCGCGCGAGAGCATATTCAATGGGAAAGTTGTGTAGCGAAGTGGTGACTTCGAACCGATTTGTGGTAATAAACCCTCTCAATTTCAATAAACTCGGAGCTCAAGTTACAGATGAAGAGTCGTTGGTCAATTTATGGAGTAGTTACGAACCCATAATAACATGTAATTACGTTCAACCTAATAGCGTTGAAATGATGGTCAATGAACCGCCCGCAATCATTGTCAAGTTGATTAAAGGTTACAGGGTTTTTATTAATGACATAAATTACGGCTCTTTGTTTTCTTTTATGGAAAGTAGCATCAATATAAATGGATTTACGGCGACGAGAAATTATCGAATTTATATTGAAGTCTATCCAAAAAATAAAAACTTTAGAAAGCACGTGTCGAATTTACAATATTTGAAAATGCCGACAAAAATGCCAAAAACAATACCCATTGCTTCGGTTGGACTAGAGTTGGATTCTGAATCAGTTTTGGTAATGTGGGGAAATTTGAAGACTAATAGTGTGTCGGGCTACAAGGTGTTTATCAACGATTATTGTTGTGGGGAGATGGTATTTAAAAATCAATATTTAAAAATTAATAACTAGATTCAAACGTACGACGACGATATTTGTGCCTTGGCTATAGATGAATTGGCAGAAGGATCTTATTTTATTCACGTTTCAGCTTTGAAAACTAGTATTAATTATTTTTAAATATTTTAAAGTATATTTTAATCAAGTGACTGGGGAATATGTAAATTCAAACAAGATAAACATTACTATCCCCCTTAATAGAAATTCCTTTTCTCTTCCAGAATCGTTAAAAGGAACAGATATGGATATTGATTACATTACAATAATGAAAAAGCCCATAGTTTTAAATTATAGAGGTTTTATATTTGTTTTTAAAATATTTTTTTATTTTTTATTTTTTATTTTTTAGCCAATAAAAACGTCCTTCCAGTTAGTGAAGTTGAAAAGTACTTGTCTGAAAACTCGGCGAAACATCGCATTTTTTCTACAGAAGATTTGTCAGTTGTTAACGAATCTGAGAGAATGAACGTAATAATTTATCAATAGTTTATACATTATTTTAGTCACCTACACCTGTATCGCCACTTAAAAGATACGAATCTTCAGAAGTACGCAGTCCTATACCCATTGAAAAAACAGACATTATAACACGTGAATCCAGCAGTGAATATGAGGGACATGAAAAACCGCTGAAAATGGATACACGCAATAAAAATAAAAAACGTGAAAACAGTGATAATGAAAAATCAGCATCCAAAAGTTCTCTGAAAATTGATAATGTAGCCAACGTTGAGAAGATGAAAAAGTAAATTTTAATAAATTTTATAATCCACTTTAAATTTATTCATATACTTGGTTAACCGTTAAAAATTAAAAAAAAATTGCTTTAGAAAAGAATCGCCCGTTAATAAAACACTTACTGAAACTGACTATATCGTGAGTCAAGTAAATGCCAATTTCGAAAGTTTTAATGATGAGTGTATCATTTTATCTTGGCAAGAGCCCATTTTCCAAAAAGAAAAATTCAATGAAAAGTGTTATCAAATTATAGTAAATGATGAATTGTACGGTTCCATAATTCCTTTCGAAACTCGGCGAGTCGAATTAAGAAATGTTGAAATTGGTTCAGATGTATCTGTAGAAATTTTACTCCTCCTCGATACTCTACAAGGAGGAAATGACGCAGGCGTTTTAAACCGGTTGAGAAATTTAAAAAAGAATATTATTCACATAAATGGAAATGATTGGAAATGTAGCTGTGTAAACAAAATGGATTTTGTGTATCGAGGATTTGTGTGGCCTGTATGTAGTATCGAAACAAATTTTGTCGTGTCTACGGCGGCGTTTATAAACTGGAATCTTGATGAAAATAATGGTGATTGTTACAATGAACCAACTTTTTATAATGTAAATTACAAAATTATTGGGCATGATATGAAAACAAAACTGAAAAATATCATTTCCAATGTACCTTGTGTGTATTTGGAGGGGTTGAAAATTAGCACGAAATATTTGGTAGAAATCGAGCCAGTGTTTGAGTTAAATTATAATGATTTTTTGAAAAAATCTACACAAACTACGACCAATACTGGAGAATGCCTTCAAGTATGTGGAAAAGTAAAATGTGTAAACTTTACAACAGCCAATAATACTCTTGCCCCAATCAACGTTTCGATAAATAAAACCAGCACAGAATCAATCAATGTAACGTGGAATCAACCAATAGAATCAAATTTAATACATGATATGATAATTTCCGTTAGAGCCGATGCAAGAGTTAAAAACGATGATAACAACGAACATTTTAGTAACATTCTCAAAAAAGAAGAAACGTCTATAGAATTTAACAATCTCATACCAGAATGTGATTACGAGGTTAGAGTAACCAACATTTATATAGATTATTTTTTGATAAATAAGAGCATTACTCGTACAATGATTTTGAATGTATTGAAGGAAGATTCTCATGATGTTAAGAGTATAAAGAACATGGCATTGGAGATTATGGGTGATTCGTTTTTCGGGGACGAGTATTTGGAAAACAACATGTTTTTACCTTATAGTCAATTGATGGCATCAACGTTTGACCAAGAATGTCCCAATAACATAAGAATTACAGAAACCACGGACGATTCAATTTCTTTGGAATGGACTAAAATTGGATTGAGTGTAGATCGGAAAATTACCGGATTGACTGTTCATTGGTCTCAGTATCGTGACGGCGAGGATTTCGGCGAGGAGGAGGAATTCGAAGAGATGGAAGATGATGGTGAGATTAACTATTAACTACATTAAAATAATTAATAAATAGATTCCCGCGGAAACCTGTCTAAAATCAGCGAATACACTGACATTCCAGATTACGATACGAAAAGTGGCTCGTACGGAGAAAAAAGGTTCGATAACGAAGCATTCGATTTTGAATCATCTCTAAAAACGTTCGCCAACACATGCACTATCAAAGGTCTCTATCCAGGAGTAGCCTACAAAGTAATGGTCTCTGTAGTTGTAGCTTCTCGTGTAAAACACTCTATAAACTCAACGAAAATAGTTGCTCCTCGATCCAACAGAAACGTTTCAGACATTCTCATTTCCCAGACAAATTTATCATGCAAAAAATTCTACTCGTGGATCTCTGGTTACACTTTAAATTCCATAAACGTGGAATGGCAGAAACCAGTTTTGTATCAAACCCAACCAATCGGCATTTTTGAAAATGTTGCTTCAGAAGTGGATGCAATGATTCCTTTGAAACTAGTAGGTTACAGAATAGACATAAATGGAAAACCACAAGTGAATCTAGCAAAGACGTTAACTAGCTGCACTCTATCTAAATGCCGTCCCGATAAAAATTATCGTATTTGTGTAGTAGCCATTACTCGAAAAAAGTTTGAACAAATGGAGGATTTTAAAAACATTACATCACAAACTCATTCCCAGTTTATTGACGTAACTCTGCCTTCTAACGAAATTAGTATATTCAATAGCTTAAACTGTCACTTTGAAAATTCAAAAGACTCAAAAGAAGGGGGCGAAGTCAATATAAATTGGGGATTGTTTCCAGAATTCAATGCTATTAAATTTGAAGTGTCAGTATTTGGAGGTACGGACAATAGAAACGTAAAACCAGTCAAAAAATCATATTCCTCCAATGTGAGAAATGCCACGTTACACATTCATAGAACTAAAACAATTTTTGAAGTTAATGTGCGAGCTATACAATCGAATTTGTACGAATATAAAAATATAAATCTCATTTCATCTTCAGTTAAAGTTTTGAGTTGGGGTGCTCCAAATCAACCAGTCATTTTTTTAAATAGTCTTTATGATACCAATTTTATAATAGAGTGGCAAGAGCCTCTATTGTATGGAGTACCCATTTCCAGTTATGAGGTTAACCTCAATGGTTTGGTGTCGGCGCAAAAAATATCAAGTAGAAAAAGACAAGCCATGTTACCTTATAGAGAGGGCACATTTTGTCAAGTATCTCTCATTGCCATTTCTTCCAATACACAATATCCAGATTCAGTTAAATCAAATACAATTTCCATTTTTTGGGATAAAAATCCTATTCCTTTAGACAAGAGTTTGGATTTAAGAATGAGTGGCAATGATTCATTTGTGGGGAAAAAAATATTAAAAAGAGCTAGTACAAAGAATCTACTTGGACAAGAATCCTGCAGAAAAATTCCCGAGTTGAACTCGAATTTAAAGAAATGTTCCACGACCGAAAAGTTAAAGAGACAGTCTACCATGAAATCGTTAAGATTACAGAGAACAGTGTCAAATTTGGGTAGAATTTCGGAATTGGGGAATTTCAAAACCGGCACTCCTTCAATAGCTTCTAGGATATCTAGATCGAGTGGCATGATTGACAAAGACACTGTCTTGACTGTCGATATAGAGTATTTTTCTTTTTAAATAATAAAAAATATTAATTTAGTTGTATCAATGCAGAAGTTATAGAGATTAGTTGGAAAACGGACAGACCCATCAGTTCAAGTCTTATTTGCACATATAGGTTGTACATAAATGACAAACTTACAGATATAGTTGAGCCCAATACCAACACTTATAAAATACATCAGCCTAAACCTCTTTCTGTGTACGACATTAAAGTAGAGGTCCGTTGATTGTATTTTTAAATGTATTTACTAATGTTTTATCATAGCTTTTACCAATTTCCAACAATATACAACCCATATTTTCAAAATCAATAAAAGTACGTCTCCCCAATACATTATGTCCAGTATTATACGAATGTGCCAGTAAAGAAAAGGGGATATTAACACTTGGTTGGAACGGTATTGCTTCTGGTTTGCATAAAGACAATACTAAAATTTTGAGCCACTACGAGATCGTTTGCTGTACTGCTCGCGGAAAATATCAAGTCCATGTATTCGGTCCCATTGAAATACAAAGTACCTCTGTTGAAATTGACAATTTGGACGCGAGTGAAACGTACATTTGTCATTTGAAAGTTTACGTAATAATATTATTATTGGCCCATTCTTCTGAAAATAGACAAATAGTTTCCGCACGACCACCTCAGATTTTATTAATATTTATTTTATAGATAG